>STHB01032825.1:0-10193 GCA_018908115.1 Anopheles rivulorum
GAACGGCGAGCGGTGTTTGCATTTCTACAGCATCGGCACGGTGGGAGTGAAAACACTGGGACAGGTGGTTTGAAATTGCAACCAACGCAACCTACGGTTTGCAAGGAACCGTTGGTTTGAGGCACAGCTTGTGGTTTTGGAACGGAACGGAACGAACCCGCCGGGCAACTTCTCACACATGACGAGTTAATGCCGCGCTGGCAGAAACATAAATTTATGCAGCTAACAAAGTACGAGAAACAGGAGAGAAACTCCGTCCGGTCTTCTCGGGCCGGGTGTACAAACCGAAAGCGAAAAACCTTGAGGGTGGACACCCCCTTTAACGGGGTCGGATAACAACGTCCTTTCCGTTCGTGAGCTTAGCGCTATCAGCGAGCGTATATAAAGTACAATTACATTATGATTGCACTGTCGAGATAATTGTGTTGAGTTTCGCCGCGTTCCCTTGGCGGCACGAAATGCTTCCACCAGGAACATGGAGCCGAACCTTCTTGCACCCTCCAAAACCTGGATCCTGGAATTGGACACTCAGAAAATGCAGTCAACGTTGCCGTGTACGTTGAAATATGGTTAAACGCGGACTAACAAAAACGATGACTCATCCCTGTTATTGTTTAACCCGATTTATGTTGCACGGTTTTATGTTGCTAGGAGCAGTGGTGAGTGCTAATAATGCCAGCGATGTGCCATGTACAACTACTGTCCAAATGCCCAAGCGATACGCTTTCATATCGTTGCACCTGGGACAATGAAGTGGAGTGTCAAAATATTAGCCTCCAGTGCGCATGAGCTTCGTGCGGTTTGGTTCATCGACAATTGGCCTGGACTGGTTGCTAATCTTGTGATAATACGAGAACCTAACTACAGGTATTGAAACTGTGCTGCGGTTTAGTGGTATTAGTTTATAGAATTGAATTGGTGAATGAAATTTTATTAAATAATGATAACTATCCTTGTCCGAATATCTCATAAGTTCTTGGGTGGGGCTAGCCATAATATGATAACAACAAATTAGAACACTAGGTTACTTTAACAGTTAACTATTAGGATAACTAATTACTTTGGAACAAGTTGATGTAGACTGTTCGTCTTAAGCAGTGCCACGACTGAGTTTAAAACTCTCTCTGACACATCATGTGTGCGATGGAGCGAACTTAATAATGTGAAATAGTTCTTGGTACACGAAAAACGATGAAAATTTGGTACATTCCTATGAGGATCTGTTCAATGGTGATATCTTCTCATAAGTGTATTTGGTGGGACTGGTAAAAAATCATTTATTATGAATTTCTAACGTATGGACGAAGACTAAAATTAGATACCAAATGCTTAAAAATGAACCATTTATGAAGCAATACGTCCGTTGACGTTTTATATTTTATAAAATTTGTAACGTATGAAGCTGACAATTAACTAAAACGATCAAAATTGATAAAGTCTTAAATTTCATGCATAAATGCATATTACAATTGATAAAAATCTATGAAGCGTATGAAAAACTAATGAATAAAACAAATCATTTTGCAATCGAAAGCAAAACGCCTAAAATATGTAAAAATTCAATTTAAATTTCTGAAAGACAGAAAAAATAAACAACCGTCTTTTCATATGACAAACAAACCTTTTTTTTTGTGTAACATTCACTGAACACAGTAGTTTTAAATGGAAAACTACACACATGTTGTAATAAAGTTCCATTTGAAGGTACAAAAACCCGATTCATAGTGACGCAAAATGCATTTTCAGTAAACCCATGACCCATTTTGGAATTAAAACAAAACAAAACAAAAACAAAAAAGAAACACTAAATCAATGCGCGAGTGTAACGCCTCTCGCAATATGTATTGTTGGGTGGAAAATAAAACAAATTAAACTTGCGTGTGTTGTGCACAAAAAACCGGACACATTTTCAATCGATATTGGATGGCTTTGGTTGTAATAAAAACGATTTAGTACCATTTTGTTTTTCGGTTGCATTGTTGGACCTGGATGATGTTTGATTACAAAAAACGTGGAGCAAACATAAATTGGATGAGGGACTTTTTGCTTGTTTATTTTGTTTTTCAACAGTAGAATAACAAAATAGCACCACAGTTACCATAATTAAACATTACCCATTCACATTCCCATCCAACACCTTTACAAACATAACATTTCATTGCACATTCTAATTAAAAATGTAAACCAATGTTTATGGGTAAAACCTCCGCGAAAGTTCCATTTCATCGGCTAAATATTATCTTTTTTTTTTCGACTGAAGTTATGGACGACCCGGATTAATGCTCGATATCTCCGCGTACGGTGGCAAATGTGCAACAGTGTTTTGTTTTAGAATGCTTGGGATGGTCTCGTGGAAGTCGATCGATCCCCTTTGTGTTGGGGATGGTGAGTTGATACTAACCAACACACAACGAACGGGCAAAGCGAGATGATGCTAAAAGCCATAAAAACAAACTTACTCATTCATACCACGAAACGCAGGAGAGGAGAATGGTGAGAGCGTCGAAAGCTGATCCTTCCCATTGGGTGTCGTACACCGGAAATGGATCGATTTTTTTACCCTCACACTAGCAGCAGCAGCAGCAACATTGGAAAAGCGGTGGAGACGCCTAATGCTTTGAAGCCGCTTGCTTACGTTAGCGGGAAACAATCCATTCTTTCTACATCGTGCCGATGAGAGCACAATGTTTGTAACTGTTTTGATAACTTTCTACTTATTTTAACAAAAGGAATGATAAAACATAAAACGCTTTACAAGAATTATTTGTAATTGTAGCCACAAGTCCGCTGAAAAAGCTGAACACTTTCCACACAGCGAATTATACTAAAACTTACCACCTGACTGCATACCGATCCAATAAAAGGCAGCACCATCTGTGGGGAAGCTGGTACAGCCTTCCCCAACCGCTCAGTAACTTCTACAGCACGAGCAAAGCAAAACAAACGAACGTATCGAAGCTTTTAATGGCAAACCATTGTGTGCGAATTAGAGCTGACAGCGAACATTCACGAGCTTTTCGCCGCTCGTCGTCGTTCACTGCCAAATACGATGGTGGGCGTTTCGATTTTTCCACCAAAACAATACGGGAAAACTTTCCAATGGAAAACCTTTCGATCGAACGGGTGTCCCAAACCCATCGGTCTCACCTCCCAGCGGGAGTTTTGTGGGTGGGCAAAACTTTTCCCGAAAAATTCGAGTTCACCCTCGCGTGACACACTTTTCCTTTCCTGGGGTTTGGATCGAATGTTTCTTTGCTCTTTTTTTATTTTCATTTTTTGTTGTTGTGTTCACCATCCAATGGTCATTCGGGAAAGGAAGCAACTAACTGTGCCGTTTGTCGATATGACGCTTGAAAGCGCTGGGAAAAAAAAGGTCCAAGCATTTTTCAATCGAACACGGGCAACCATTTCTTGTTCTCTTTTCTCTGTTCCACTCCGTGGATGGCACACTGGTAGTAAAAGTACCTTTTTCGGATGAAAACATCATTACCAATATGGTGCCACCGGGCACCAGCTAGTGCTGGGGCACGGCAGAAGCAAACATGCACCAACAGTAGAAAATAAACCACCGCAAGCATCGGGGAAAGTAAGATTACTTTTCCATTAATTGAACTCAGGTGGTTTTTATTACTTATGAGAGGTTTACTCTATTTCCGGTAGCAAACATCCCGACTGAATGGGGATGGTTTGTGTGTGTGTTCTTTTTTGTGTTGCCTTTCTGTTCCCTATTTTTCATTTATGCAATCGAGCTGCTGAGATACGAGCACAGGGAACACAGCAATGATGGCAAGAACACCGTCATGAATTCCCTTTTCTGGACCATCCTTTTTCTAGGGCAAAGTTTTTTTATCTTTCTGCCACAACCGATGTGATGATTTAATCCGGAAGATATTTTCCTTTTCCATTTTTTGTTCCATTGCAACTACAGCTGTTGTTGCTGTAGATTGCGTTTCATACAGCCATCGCGCGCTCATTCCCATTCCCTTTAGGTACGCTTTTTATTTTTATACAGCAAAGCTCAACATCAAACAAATATCATTATCTGGCCCTGCTTGTTGATAAGCTTCCGTTCAGTATGCTAATAGTATGGGATTTTGCAATTAATCCTGCAGAACTTTTATGTATGTTAGTTGCCGTTAAAGCGATCAGTCAGGCAGTTTAATTATGTCTGAAAAGTAGAATTGATCCGAAGTGGGGAGTTTCCTATAGAAGTTTGATTCAAATTATGAACAAGCGCCAAAGCAGCTCAATAAAACGGAGCAAATGCTATACTGAGGTGGAAAAAACACAGAAAAAGAATGAAAATGAAAATACTGAATAAAAAACCTCAAGCTAAAATTTGCTGTCGAAATGATTTTCCTACTCTTGTTTAAGTTTAGAATAGTAATAATTAAATTAAATTCAAGTATTGCTGCTCTGCTGCTTATTTGACACGCTTGCATCCTATCATTTACATGTATCCGCCTGAAGGTATGCAATTTTATGTTAGACGCCTAACTTCTGTGCTGTCAGCGACAATTATGATACACCAATTTCCTCATATTGCGACATTTTGTTCCTCAATTTGTTTTAAATGTTTTGTCAACCATTTGACCTCAGAAATAAATGCTAACTCCGGCCATCAGGTCAGAATAAGTCATGCAAGAATATTCTAAAAAAGAATACTTTCTTTAACGATTTTCATCTGTTAACAATCACTTTTGAAACCATAGAAATACTTGTCTATATTTATTAATATTAAACGCTTGATTTCGTAAAATTTTTCACCCATAAGTGTAAAAATGTGTTAACTAGAAGCTTTTCCGCGCCCAAACAAAACCACCACCATTACACCTCTTGTCATAAATTTAGGATTATTCAAATGAGAAGTTCCATAAAACTCAACGAGATAGATTTTTGGCCTGTTCCAAATCAGAAGGATTTGGCCCGCCGAACTCTTCAGAATGGATTTTAACCAATAACAACAACAAAACAAAAACATTTCATCGTCTCCCTCCAAAGCTGAGGTTTAAGCATTCAGGCGAAAGACATTTGCAAGATTGTATCTTGCAGTCGGTCACTTTAACCGACCCAAAACGGCTAACAACAATCGCCGACAGTTCGTCGTAAAAAGTAAAAGAGGCCATCGCCATCGTCAAGTGACCGGAAAAGAAGTCCTCCAAGGCTAACCGCGAACCAGATCCTCCATTGTGGCATGCTCGACGGTGTGTGTGTGTGTGTGTGAATGAGCCAGAAAAAAAGGGGGAGAAAAGGCAAAGATCACAGCTTGTGGAGAGTACATAAAATGATTTCTCTCGCACAACCGCGCCAAAAGATGCTGTAAAAACTCAAATTCCAAGCTTTGTGGAAGCAAAATGGGGGGAAAAAACGTAGAGCCACCACGGTTACGAACCATTCACACAAAAGCTTAC
Organism: Anopheles rivulorum; assembly: GCA_018908115.1. Lineage (NCBI taxonomy): Eukaryota > Metazoa > Arthropoda > Insecta > Diptera > Culicidae > Anopheles > Anopheles rivulorum. The sequence goes on from STHB01032825.1 coordinate 5,412, forward strand.
GTATGTGTTTGTGTACGCTTAGATGAGCAAACTGAGTGAATGGTGGCAGTTTTTCGAGCGAGCGCAGGATCTTATTACCATAAAATACCAGCCTCATCTCGCCCATTTCGCACAAAAACAGCTCGCTAAGCAGAGCAAAACCGCACACAGATTTTCACCGTCCGCATATTAACATCACGATAAAGTTTTCGTTTCACAGGCAGAGGCAGAGGCCAGTTGAAAAACAGGCTCGGATTGTGTAATCTGTGTAGTGTTCGTGTATTTTTTTCTCCCTCTCTCTCTCTTTCTCTCACTACACAAAAACCATTCCGAACGAAAGCCTCCGTTCTTGGGTGGAAGGCAAGAATTTGAATGGTTTTGGTTCCGGTTGTGATTTCACCCAACCGGTGTGCCTCTCAAAGGCGAACATCATTGTCATTTCTGTGTGATGTGGCTTAATACGCCGTCGAATGCCATTTCTTGAACGAATACTTCAACGAAACTCCAGCCGCGTGTCGTCAACGCGTCGCACATTTCGTTTGGGCTTTTCTTTCCAACGCGCTAGCACCATCGTCGAGGCATTGTTTGGTTAAGCAATTAAAATATGAAAACCTCCAGAATGGGAAAGCTGTCTGGCTTTTTGCCGAACCCAACCCAAAGTTGTAGAACGTTGTTGTAAAAGCTTCACTAAGCTTCCGCCATCATTAGCATTCCACACCGAATGAAGGTTGGTATTAGTTTTCAGCGGCAAAGATGAAGCGCAAAACATAAAACATACGCAAGCGCAAGCTCGTTCAAATAATAGCCCCGGGAACAGGCATCCAGATACCAGGGAACCATGATGGAACCGTTCCATACATTTGCTGCAGCTTTCCGCAATCAGGCGCGTCGGCATCGATGATGGCGTACCCACCTTTTTTCGCGCCACATTTCGCCCACTGTTTATGGGGGAAAAGAAAAGGAACCAAAAATACACATTTATACTTTTCCCATGCCTTCCGGTGTTGAATTCACCAAAAGGAAGGTTGCAAACTTCAAAAGCGAACAAAAAGGCACACAAAACGAATGGGCTGAAATGTTTGCGCACGCTTCTCCCTAATGAAGCTGGATCGTTACGCGTTGGTTATTGGGCTTAGGCAATGGTACTGTGGCCAGAGTAGCAAAAAAAGTGTCGAGATGTTTCAGTGAAAAAGGGGCGCAAAAAAAAGGTATTAAAAATGATCCGCTCGTTTTGATCTGGCTGCACGGTTATTACATGCTGAAACTAATAGCCACAATTAGAGCTTTGGGAAAGATGAGCTCAGCGACAAGTGTAAATAATATTATTGTAGCAATCATTAGTCGTTTCTGGAAGCGGAATGTGGTGTAATATTTCTCCTGAATATCCAGACGTGTTATTTGAGAATAAATGGATATTAGTTGCAATCGTACTAATAAATTTTGCTTACATTATTTCCCAATGTAATCAAATTCAACCGTTATAGGCTGGATCAATCAATGATGTGTAATATCAATGCCAATGACAATCAATGTTACGAATTTTGAAGAATTATGCAGTTGTTGTATATTTTATGTGACTAACTACTCATTAATGATGTTTATGTTTGCTATAGAACAATCTTTTTTGATCTGAAATATCAATTACCAGTAACGAAATAGACCATTCGCACATACATTGAATTGAATATCCAGCGGTGATCGAAACAAACTAATTAAAAAGTTAAAAATAACTAGAAATGATAGGAAACCCTTCAATGGTTAGTTTCGAATTAACAACAGCATAAATAAGCAGAAAAATGGTGACATAAGTCTTATGTCATCAATTCATTTAAAGAAAATAAACTTTGGCAGAGTTCAACATCTGTGTTGAACCGATTTCGTTATTGCTATCAAAATTCCACAAACTTTAGTCCGTTAATAATTCTTACGACCTTATCCAGAATTTCTTTCCAACAAAGAAAACAAAGGCCGTTCATGATCGTTACGCTCTTTTCCGAAGAACACATAATATTATTTGTTTTCTGATTTTTCTGTAAATAGTCTTGTAAACAATTCAAATGCGCTTCAAGTAGGGTACATATATTATAACCAATCAACATATAGGAAAATATTTAAAATTAAAATGTGAATCTGGGGCGGCCCGGTGGTGTATTTGGTAACGGCGCTAGGTCCCTAACACGACCGGACCGGGTTCAAATCCCATTCGGACCGTCCCCCCGTAGCATGGTCTGACTAGCCTGCTACGTGGTAAAATTAGTCTAATACGGCCGGTTCCGTTCTAACATAAATAAAAAAATAAAAAAATAAAAAATAAAATGTGAATCCAGGAACTAAACCATTGATTGAAATATAGTAATGGTTGAGTTGAATTTTGAAAATAAAACTGGTGGAAGATCGAAAACAACGATTTGCGAACAAGCGAGCTGTCACAAAGTTTTTACTTGCTTAATAAGAGTGTCTGATTGAAAGTAAAAGTCAGTCACAATTGCACAATTTGGTACTAATTTTTAAAACATTAACATGTTGTAGCATGTTGGAACATGCAAATGCATTCATTAATAGCATAAATAGCATTTACTCTTTGGACTGGTATTTTGTTACTTATTAATATATTTAATGATTTTTATCACATTCATCTAATATCAAAATATTTAAGGTATATTTTCCACAAGAAATGAATAGCATATTGTTATTCTATTCGCGGACACCACCAACAGAACTTTGGAAACTTCCATACCAAACAATACGCCAAAAACGGTGTACCATCTGCAAGATACGCTACGATAAGAAAAGTCCTCACCAATTAGAATTATTCCCACTTAGCAGATAAACCAACGGCATTCACATAAACCGGCACAACTTCCAAAGCTTCCTTCCAAACCTACCTAAAGAAGTTTAATATTTCTTACCATATGCATAAAACCTTCCTCGGTCTTTCCCAGTAACGAACGATTGCAATTACTTGGCCCAGCCTGGGCATCTCACACCCTAACAGCAGCACCCATTAGCATTCATGGCCCACCGTTACTAAGCGCGCAAACCCTACCAAAGCGCTGCTTTAACTTCGAACAATGTACGAGGCCAAAAATTAAACACCTTCTCCCCGGTGGGCGGCTTCCGAACCCCAAAACTAGCAAACTCCCGCTAGACACTTCGGGGTTCTGGATGGACCGAGGGTTGAGCAAAGAGAAATGGCAAAAACTATTCCAACCTCGGAACCACTTTAAAGCAAAAGCCCCCAAACGACGATGTGTGTGCCCATTTAGGGCAAACCGTCCCATTAGCACGTAGCGACCAATCACGCCACACTTCTACAACAACGGACGGCGAACGAACCGAAACACCACACCGGGACTCATTTCCTTACCAAACGCGAAAATGGTGCCTGCCATACTGTTTCGGTAAAGTTTACCGTAAAAAGCTTTTCTATACAAAAAAAAGGAAGCTAAAACAAATGGAGAAGGGAACCATACAATGTAACGGGAAAGGTGGGAAAAACAAAATGGGTGATGGTAAATTTAAATGTCTTACCTTTTCTGTAATGGATGGTTCTTACTTTGGTAGACCAGGTAGCATTTATGTTTTTGCACTCATCGATTTGGTGGAAATGGAGTGATTTGATTCTATTTAAAGTGAGTTAGTTAAGATCGAATTGGTACATGGCAATCGTTTAAGACTTTAAGAACTTTTTAGGTTAACTTTGAGGAATTTTTTTCTGTCAAATAACACATGAAAATGGAACATCGAAATAAATCTCCCTTTTCAATAGCAAAGCACCCACTTACGCATAATGCTAACGTTACTTGCGTTACGGGAATGATCTCTATTTCCAGCGAAATACTCATTTCAAGCGTAATAATAATCCAATCTACCGCCTTTACACACTCTCACTCACCCATCCAACCTTAGTACGGTTGGTTGTGTTTAAGGGATACTCTGATTATGTCGTAATGTCCCTCCTCCACGTCCCACAGCAACCTCCTTCTCCACCCGTACCGCCCTTCTTTAACGAGCATGTTTTACCGACACCAGCGAACAAGAGAATCTACTCTGCCCGGTGTCCGTTAAATAAATGTGTATAAAAACACACCAAAACACACCCACACATACCTACACGGCTCGGTTTGGGGAATGCTTTTCCACTTCCGGACGAGGTTCTTGAACGGGCGTGTACCGTAGATTAACATCCACATTAACATCCTTAATTAACCGTCCATTGGCGTTCGCAACGTTTTGGATGCTGCGGTTGATCGTTGGCAGAAAGCGCACCAACACCAAAAAAGAAAGAGATGTGCTAGATGTGCTTGAACAAGAGAGAGAGAGGGATTTTTGTATTTAGATACAAGGATAAGACGAAACCCTTTTGTAAATATAGAAAACCTAAGCCCCGACATGCTTCAAGTGCTTTGTTACGCATTAAAAGCTTCGTTATTTTTGGCGGTTGAACCGGAATTATTGCACCAGCACGCGGCGTCTTCCTCTTCCATCACTCCAGCAGAACAGCGTGGGGCACATAAAGCAAGGCTTTAGCGAATGATAAAACTAGCTGCAGCGTCTATTTTATCCCTCGCATATGAGACTTTATAGTCATAGGAAAATAGGTCAAATGATACCGTAAAGTCCCACGAGAAGGCAAACTATTCTACGGCTCTTTTTCCAACACGTGCATTCCAACTACTAATGCAACTTATTAAAACCCTTCATATATCCCACCTTCATAATGAAGTTAAGGAAGTATAGGAGGGAAAACATAATGAAGTATGTAATAAAAACAACTTCCAAAAAGACACCCGAAAAAGCACC
>STHB01032826.1:0-10193 GCA_018908115.1 Anopheles rivulorum
TGTGAATGCACTTAGCGTGAGTAGTTTACTAATTTCTGGACCGTGGCTCAAACATTTGCGGTTGATTGCAGGCGCGCGCGATGGTGCTTATTCACACCGCGGGATGGCAACCGTGGCAACGATGCCTTTCGCGTTGGGACATTCATTATCACCCACGTCCAGTATCAAGGCTTATCCGCGGGTCAGTTTGAATTATAAAAAAAAAAAAACAAAATTGTGGCCAAATGCCGTCGGATGAACTGAATTCGGTCAGTTAATTTTATGCTTTTTTTTTTGTATTTATTTTTCCCACACCACACGTTTGATTTTAGTGCTGAGGTTAAGAGGAAGCGTGTGTACAGCAGTGGCCTTGGGGAAGACATGATCACGAACTGGCAAATTGGTAAAATAAAAATAAAAATTAAAAAAAAAAAACAAACAAACTTCACCCACCGCCACGGGTGCTTCGAACGCATTGCTCGCATCCGATGTGACAAATGGGTGCAGCAGAGTGCGAAAAAGGTTATAATATTATTGTTTTTTTTATTTATTATTATTTCGCTTTAACTTAGTACAGCCACTAAAATGCTGCACTAAAGCATGCAGTTCGTCTGCATATCGTGCAGGCAAATAAATCATGCATGATTAAGCAAACCAGTCCAAATGGTACGCAGCAGGTTCACGTAACAGTAAGGCATACAAATGAAACATGAAAGCAAAAAAGTTAGTTTATTGTTTGAGAGTGTTTATTAATTATTTTAAATAAATTCTAATAATTTGGCCTAACTAAACCAAAAATATATGAAATACATTTAAAAATAAATACTTTAAATCAGGTTTCCATCCCAACATGCTAATGCTAATAATGATCGCACCGTACTGTAAGCAAAACAAGGAAGAAGCAAACCAAACCGTTGCATATGACAAAACAGGGACAGTTTTGTATTTAGGTAATCGGCACTATCCGCGATAAGCACCATGAGTGAACTTGAACAACTTCCGCAAACAGTCAGTCAGCGCTAATGCAAAAACATGTTGCGATGACGCTGAAACTACATCAGCTGCTGTAACACGGCAGTAGGGGCTGTGTGTGCGCGATCTGTATCTCGGTCCACGACCACTGCAACTCGCTTTACCAAATCGCTGCAAGACATGCAGTTCCGGTTTTTGAACGTATTTTCTCTGTCTCTCTCTCTCTCTCGCTCCTTCCCAGTACGCAAATGAGGTTTTGCATGCGTGCATGTGCAAAAGAAGGTTTTGTGCGACAAAGTTTTCCGCCTTTAGACCGCGGACGGACAAAGGTGCGAAACCGGCGGTAAACAGAGACACGCTCATTATCGTCGTCGTGTTATGATGGGTTTGTGTTGTTAATTAGTAATTTTGATAATTGCGCGTACAAAGCAGCCGTAGCAAATGTTTGTGCGGCGTGCCGTACAAGATTAGACGAATGAGCAGCAGAACGCGCATCGGAGCAGGAAGCATGTTGGCACGTTCGAGTGATAAGCCATGGATAAAGAATTGTATCAGCAGGTGCGTAATCGTATGGAGAGGTGTTAACATGAAGAAAAGCAAACTAAATTACCGAAAATTGTGACAACTCATTTAAAAGTAATGAAAAATATCGGTTTTGTGTCCCTTACTTTAATGAAATTTACATATCGACCCCCATGCTTTCCTGCCATATTGATTAATTATTTCATTTTTTCTCATTTCGCAACCGGTGGCATACCGCCGTTGGCCGTTGATGCTTAATGACATTACGCTGTCGTGATGGTTGCGGATTCGATCACCGCACCACCACCAATCAGCCACTGTCGAATGACACTGAAATGCACTTTTTTCATGCCGTGCGTGCCCGGCGAGTTTTTAACGTTCCGTGGTACTGGCCGATTGAAGTTGACCAGTGACGACGCATCGGTAGTAGTTACGGCCGGGTATATGTAGTAGCAAATTATCATATTTGATTAGGTATTAATTACATGCATTTTCGTCTGCATTTAATTACAATGCACCGGCGTTCTACCTGCATTCTACCTCCCTTCTCACCTTCTCTCCATGAGTTGGTATGGTAATGCACTCTCGCTGTAACGCCCGGTTAGCCCTGGGGAGCCAAACATGGAATGTGACTCTTATTTTCATCAACCAATATCACAATGCCCCCATCGTGTCTGGTGCTCTTTTTTTAACACGCACACACACACACATATATATATGTTTGGTCAGTCGCGTTTGCGTGTGTGTGCGGCGCGAGGTCAGCACAATGGAAAATCTATGGCGGAATGGCATTACGTGCATTTGATTGCCCATTATTAGGTGCAAATATTGTTTTCCTCTTTACATTTCTCGTTTCTTTTTTTCTACAGTGCTTGTTGTACTATTATTGCTGCACTTTGAATTGGCGTTTATTGTTTCAGTTGTTGCGTTTATCTGATGCCGTTTGGCGAGAGAGAGAGAGTTGTTTGTTAGGAGCCTGTCGCCATCCATTTCCAGCTGCAATTTGCAAACGGATGCAAATGGAAAATGGTTGTAAAGTACACTTGTTAGCAGGCTAATTCGGTACCGACCGGTATGGCTCACTAATGGATACGAGGGTTTTTTTTTTTTTGAGGGAAAGAATTGATTTCGATTGGGAAGGATATCATTGGCGTAAACGAATTAGAGACACGAGTTAAGCAATGATATAAACATGTTGTAATGTAGCGGGGAGACGATTAAGTGAGCAATGCTTATGTCGAATAGAGTTTATTTTTGGGTAAAGATATTGATATAGATATTTGATATGTTCGTTTTGTGAAAATATGATCTTCAATTCATGTTTTGAGGCATTTATTTTACAATTAAATAGATGCTTTTAAAATTATTTTTAACTTTGCAAATCTTATCAACAAATTTTTGTCTTTTTTCCGTATAAATGAATTCCTTACTGGTAGAATAAAAATTCTGCAAAACCCGAAAAGAAGTTACATGAATCTGAATTCACAATTGAAGTCCCGTAACAAATCATCGCTTTATATCCAATTAATCAATACAGTGTGTAACATAAGTTTGTGACTGTTGATTTGTTTATACGAAATATAATCAATTAAACAAATGACTATTTTTTAATGAATTTTCCAAAAGTTAACCAAGAGATTAATTTTTGTCAATTAGTATCTCAATGTTAAGGTTCAATTTTAAAACTCTTTTAAGTAAATATTTTAAAGCATTTTGTACTTTTTAATATCTTCTTCAAAACTTTCATATGATTTAGGGAACAGCTCTAATTCTTCAAATCTTCAAATTGCTCCAAAGAGTATTTTACTCATTAAAAGGCTACAAAATAAAAAAGAGACTACAATAATTGTTGAAGTTTTGTCGTCTAAATGAAGAATCTACTCACTCTTATGTGCAAATTAAATTCTCTAACTTGGTATGTAAAATATATTTGCCCTAAACAAATAACAAACAAATCACCTTGCAAAACGGAACAATGTTTCGCAAACACGTTTAATTAACTTTTGCACAAATTGAAAGCGAATTCCTTGCATTTCCATACAACCCATACACATTGTCTGCCACGGTTAATCACAGCAATGCTGCTACCGTGCAAACAGAAGTTCTTACCCTGTTTTGGCCCACCCTCCAGGGCGTCCTCCCTGGGAGATGGGCGATGACAACAAGTTCAGGGAGAAATCGAAACTTTGCCAACAATGGCGACCGTGCCACAAAACTGCTTTGTAGCAGCAGAAGAAAATTGAAAGCCATAGCGAAAGTTTCCTAACGCTACCACCATCGACCGGTTGGAAAACTAAATTCATTTTCCTCCTCCCGTGTGGTAGTAAAAAAGTTTTTCCTTCTCCCCTCCCATTTTCGTCTGCAAAAGTCACTTTCATTCGGCATCCTACCAGGATAGGGAAAGCATGAACCTTTGCTATTTTTTTTTTGCTGTTTGTGTGCCAAACTATTCTTCGCGTCGAGAGCGCCCCATTCAGCGGGCCAAACTTAAAACACCCACCCACACCCACACCGGGCCACCTTAAATCCTTCCATCGTGGACGGAAAGGAGACGAGAAGGAACGCTTTTAACACCGTGTCGGGTTTTCGGTTCGACCGATGCGATGCTACAAGAGGGTCATAAAAATGGATGTGAAACAATAGATTTAATAGTCGTACTACACTACTACGTACAAGCGAAACTTTTACTTGACACCTCCAAGCGACCTGCGAGCGTACCGTGCGCCTTCTCTGTCGCTCTGTAGCGCACGTTTTGCGCTCGTGCTCTTTCACGCGCACACACACACACGGTACCAACGGGTTGCCCACTTTTGACATGTACCATAAATTACAATTAAGCTCAACACATGTATCAACTGCACTGCCGAGCGCGCGCGCTCTCCGGTTCCTTCCTACGCGGATGTTGCAAGCGGCTTCGTGCATTCGTGCTGTCTCCTTCGCGCGGCGTTACGTTGCGTTATCCTTATACTGCACGTTACACACACACACACTGTGGTGGAGCAATCGCAAATTGGATGGAGCGCTGTATAGCCTTCTCGCTCGCGCTGTCCCGTCCAGAGTACGGCGCAACACGCTCTCGCGCGCCCCTTGTGGCGTATGCGTGGTTCGCGTGAGAATTTCCACCGAACGAGAACGAACTATGGCGGCTGGTTGGTGGCCCGCGACTCGAAAATGATGATATCCTACCCCGTCCACCAACGGGGTTGGCCTCCCGTTGCTTGCCCCCTTTGCTATCTAAAGGAGGACCATGATTTGCATGGTGCGAGCGAGATTTTCAACGAGGTTGCGTTTTTCGCAAGTTCGGTCGGTCGCAACCGGCAGACCAGGCGAAACAGGCGGAAATCTAAACGATCTCGTGTACGACAACCCAAATAGCAAACGCGCGAACGAAGCGCGAGAGAACACGGCACAGATAATGCATAAACCGTCACCATGGGTCTAATGTCACCTCCGGCTCTTCGGCTCGCGCTTCTAAAATGGCTGTTCGTCGGTCGATGACGATGGTTTTTAATTTTAGATGCTCGTGCAATCCCCCACCATACACTGGTGCCCGATTTTGCACCGTTTGTTGGCTGGTTTTTGTGTGTGATTGGGCGTAGACAGACAAACACTACGAATAGTCAAATGGTACGGTGCAAGTGAGTGAGTGTGAGCGTTTTTTTGTTTTATTTTTGGTGTTTCTGTATTTCAGCACACGAACCAAGTTTATCCCGACAATACACACCCCACAACAGTGGGGTAGTGCATGAAACAAATACAACACCAACAAGACAAAAAAAACCGCTCTCGTTTGTGTGTATGTGTGTGCTGATGAGAAAAGAAAATAGAAAACAAAACCCGCGGCAAAAAATAGTCACAAAATGCAACATGTTTTCTAAAAATTGCATTTGCATCGTTCGGTTGCATTTTTTCCTCTTGGCTCCCCCCACTGCCCACTCGTTATTCCTGTTGTATTGTACCGCACGCAGGAAGGATGCAGACGATGTTGTCAAATTTGTTTTTCTTGCATTGCTCTTCTTGGCACTTAAACAAACCCCAACGGCATACCACCCAACCCAGCCCAACCCAGCCCAACCCCAGCGCATATTGTTTCGTTCGGTGTTTTGTTAAAAAGTCGCATCTAAACAAATTGAATTTTTGCCACCAACCGAAAGCCACCCCGACCCACCAAACCACCACCAATCTTCGGGCCTGTTTCATTTCAGCAACGGTTTTTCACCACACACACACATACATACACACACAGTTTGCCCTTCTTGCTTCTGTGTGGCCTCTAATCTCGACCGTATGTTAGCCAGCATAAAGCGCCAGTTGAAGAGTGCTTCGAGAGCAGAAACCCACCACAACCACCAACGAGCACGAGTACGTGTGAGAGATGATGCCAAATATCCGGTGTTTAGCAAGCTGATAACATGATACCCACCGCACGGTTTGCAGCCGAACAGCCGAGTGGCTGGGTGGGTGGGTGGGTGGGTAGGTTGCGATGTTGTTTGAGTTTGCTCAAGGATAAAAAAGACATAAACGGTGCTAAATGGTTGTTTTTCGGGAGGTTTTTTTTCTTGCTGCGTTCTTCCACTTAATAGCAATCGATCGATGAATTGAGGCGCCGGAATGTTGGAAGCATTTATTTAAGAATTTTTATAAGCAATTGAATGTTTACATCTCTTTTTCCTACCATATTTTTGATGAATAAACGTGTTACAGGACGATTTATAGTTTTTATGATGATTTGTAGTCATTTATTTTTGGATTTGATGCATTTTTACAACACGCAATACAGATTCAAGAGTTCGAAATTGGAAAAAAAGCGAAATAACCCAATGTAAGGATCCTTTTTGTAATATTCAGATTTGAAAAACTTTGTTTAATTACAAAATGAAAAAATATATATTCAAAAATATATATACAAAATGAAAATATATATACGACTAAAGTAAACTACGACTGGTACAAAAAGTTTGTAAAATTACCTTTTTTACATTTCTAATGAGTTTCCTATTTTTAATTCTTAATGATTCTAGTTTGTCGGCTATTGAAGAAGATTGTTTTACTTTTTGGAGATTTTTAACGATTTTTTGAAATGAAAAAGCAATATAAAAATTTGAATTTTTGAAAATATAAAAAAAAACGCTTAAATTCATTTTTTTAGCAAACATTCCAGATACGCAATGAGGTGTTTCTATAAAATTTTGTTTATTTCTGCTATTATTTTTGTACACTTAATCAGGTTTAAAAAAAGTCAATCAATTATTTATTTGAACATAAGACTAGTACAGTGACGCGTCAAAGACGCTTTGTGGTAAACCCTAGGTACAACACTCGAGAGATTATTACGCTACATGCTACAACTGCAAGTAAGCGACAACTTACTAGCCATCGTGTACTACCAGCCCGCACACACACACACAAAGTCACCGTACACGGCACATTGTTATAACCGGTTTACTACTGACAGACGACACACCGATAAAACCGAAAAAAAAAATAATCTCCCCATTTCCCTTCAATCCCGAATACCCACCGCCAAAATCCCATCTGCCACAGAACCGTACGGAATGCGGATCGAGTAAATCGCCGTGACGCTCAACCGAGTGCTGCTGCTGCTGTTGCTGCCAGCTCGAAACTCCCCAATGCTGGCGTGTTAAGGATTGGCTTACCGTAACCAGCAACAAACGAAATGGCAGCCAGGGAAATAGGGATTGTATACGCTGCAATGTACATTCAAAACAAGACAGCAAATAAAGCGCACACAGCACCATATACACGCTCGAAAGCACGCAAAACAAACGACACGGCACGATGAGAGCAAAAACGAAAAACAAAACAAAAAAAAACTTCAGCAACAGCAAGAACGCAAAGTTTTCGGGCGCAAAAGAAAAAAAAACAGAACAACCAAACCTTGTTATGAAATAGTCATGCGCATTTATGTTCCACCGTGAAGCGGTCCCGGTCTACCGTGCTCCGGTTCTACGAGCTGTACGTGTATGCAGCGCGCCACACGCATCAGAATGTTGGTGAACATTGTTGCATGTGTGTGTGTATAGGTAGGTGGGCAACCCTCGAACGCCAGCGAACCATATCGGCCCAAGATGTGACGTAGGACGTTGGAAAAACTTACACCTTCCTGCTCCATCCGCAGACCGGGGCGATCGCAAGCGTGGCTCTAAAAGGAACGGCAGCACAATGCTCCCTAAATGAAAAGATGAGGGGGAGGTAATGAGAGGGTGGAGGGAGAGGAAAAGGGGTGTGTTAAGGGGTAAGCAAAAAACATCAACAAAATCAATCCCGGTTGCCAGCTTTGTTTTACATCGAGTGACATTTTCGAGTGCCACCTAGTGTTTGAGGGGTAGTTTTTGAATGTCTCGTTTCGACCGTTTTTCGTCATCGTCTAGTCGTTCCATTTTGTGCTTTATCTGCCTCGTGTGGGAAGAGCACTATCCCGGGAGCGCACTAGGATGGGCGATACGGGTGAAGCTAAAGATTGCTATCTCTATTAGCATTTTTGCCAACAACCACACATAAACAGGCGCACATGTGTGTGTGCCACGTGGTGCTCGCCATTGTAACGACTTTACTGGCTGTGGGGGGGAGGGAGGGGCGGCTACAGGGCTGGTACCCGTGGGGCAGAGTGCTACTCTGTAGAGATTCTCGAAGAGAGGGTGTTAGTGTGCAAAGTGTTTTGCCATTCGCATGCCCTTTCTCAAGGAACTCCATCTGTACTCTCCGGTCTGGTCTCGGGTTGTACTTGAGGACAACACGAGGCCTAAAGCGCAAAAAGGGTTGTCACATACATCCTTACATAAAAGCACACATGCATACACTCTCACAAAGAAACAACACGATACAATCTCGTTTCCTTTCCAGTCGGGACAAACCCCTCGGAACTCTCCGCTTTTCCCAGGTTTTTCCTTCCTAGTGGCTGGATGCCGTACTGCCTGGCTTGGGACACATTTTCACACAGAAACAAATTTATCTCACGAGCCTATCCACCAGGACGGGAGGAAAGGGTTCTGGCGCTGGTACCATCACCACAATCTTAAAGCCCATCCTGGCCACATCGCCGACTGTCGCCGTACTCTCCAACCACCCACCGGTGCACGCAAACTGTTGTTCTCGGTCTTGTCCTGGTCTTCTTGCATCATGGCACCCCGGGATTCGTATCACTTTAAATTTATTCAATTTCGTACATGTGAAACAAAATGGCGGCGCCTAATCGATTTAATTTTATGATAATGGCGAATAACATTATACCGGTGTTCGCTTCGGTGTCGCCCGTAGGGAAACCCGTTGTCCACCAAAATAGGGAATGATGGATGCAGAAAAGCGCACACACACACGCACACACACAAGCAGAATTGCAACCAGATTCAGTTCCTCATGCCCCCCTTTTTCAGTCTGTCCTGGTTGGCGAGATTGGAATGGACGGTACACGGAGCAGGAACGTGTTTGTCATCCGCCCGTCCAGTTGCTCGTTCCAAGCCCAGCCCCAATTCCATGATGCCTTGGGGATATTGGCGCAGGTTTCATCGAGGACATCGGTGCAAGCCATCGGGCAGTGCACGAACGAGCGTACGAAACCAGCGACAACCGTTGCGCACACACACACACACACACAGACAGAAAGCGACAACCGCTGACACGATGGACACTCCACACTCTGGTGTGGGGCACCAGGTTTTGCCCAGCCGTCTCCAGGTCTTTTTACCATCCACGAAGATTCCGGGATCCCTTCCGAAACCTTTCCTGGTTGGACATTCTTAAGGGAATGGGAAGGGTGGAGGGTGCTGTGCGAGGGCGAGCAGGTTCGTTAGCATGGCGCTCGATTCAATCTGCACTGGCCCATCGCGTCGCCATCTCGATGCCGTTATCAGTATCGGGGCATGCAGTATCGTCGCCCCCGGCCAAATGCTGTGTGCTTGTGTTGGGGTGAGCGTACCAAGCGAATCCCGGCATTGCTTCTACCTGAGAACAACTTCTTCCCGTTCAGTGCAAGGAAATGCAGCCGGGGAGGAAAATTGTTGGGAATTGTACCCTTTCTTTTTTTGGTTTCCTTTTTTGTTTCAGTGTCTGCCAACCAACATTTGTTTGATATTAATTGAGTGGTGTGGACTATTGCGGATGCGATTCACGTGATGCACACGATGCATCTTGCGTGTCGCAAATTATTTTGCATAAAAATTTGTCAAACTTTAATCAGGGACGTGCGATTCAATAAATTAATTTGCAATTCACGCCGAGATTTGATATATTGAAAGAAAACGTATTTATTAACACTAGAGTTACAGGATTTGTCATTTTGTCCCTTTTCCATCAAGTGTCACATATTTTTATGAGTTTTATTATTCTTTGATAGCAATTAGACAACTGTATCGAACATTTTCTACATGAAATAGTCTAATCATAATCATTAAAAGCAGCTCTTTAAAGTTGTGTTTTAAGTTCATGAAACTGTTGGTAGTTCTAGTGTAAAGATTAATAATCAAATTAACAATAATACTTCATGAATTTTAACACAAAAACACATATAATATAATTTAATGCATAATATGTCTTAGCTTACTGCTCACTAACATCAGTTTGAAGTATATTGATGTTTTACGCTTACATAAATCAAACGATTCGATTGCAATAAAAGCCGTCGGCACAACGTTCCGTCCGTTCGGACGCCAAACGAAGCATTATTGTTGCCACACATTTTGTATTCCGAGCATTATTTTCAT
>STHB01032827.1:0-10192 GCA_018908115.1 Anopheles rivulorum
AAGCGTGGAGTAAAAGTAAAGCAACGAATGTCCAAACCGGATCGGATCGGTTTGATGAATCGCATTAACTCTCGCGGCTAATGATGTGATGCCTATACCGTTTCAGCCCTTTCACTGGATAGACACAGCCAGCCCCCGCCAAGGACGCCAGACCATAACTTTGGGGTGGAAAAACTTCGTCAACCGAACCGACGCAAACGTGAAGGTATTTTAACTAACTCGTTCGTTACTGGCGATTCGTTTGCTTTTTGCTGTGTGTATTGGTTCTGGGCCGGCTGGAAACGGGCATTGATTTGGACGGGACATGCTTTCTAGCACTGGCGGGAAGCATTTTAATGAATTGTTCTCGTTTTGGCACATTTCTTAGAAACGGAACGATTTTATTTCATTTGGAGATACATGAGTGACAATCTTACAAAGTTGCTAAGCGAGCTGTTTTATATTCGTAATGTTTGTGGTGGTGCTGTGCTGCAGATAATAGCATCTTAAATTGCATTTGTAAACTCTGTTTAATGCTTAATTTTTACTGGAAAGATGAAGCATATAAATGTATATTATAATTAAACTGCTATTTCATTAAAGTTTTGTTTTAATTCCTAACAAATGCTATGTTTTCACTCATTAGACTTTTGCAAATTAATAAATTTTGAGTGAATCTGATTCGAAAGTAAGAATTAAGTTTTAAAAGAGAATAAATAACCCATAATATGTCCTATCTACTGAAATTTTCCTAAATTCATAAGGTTAGGCAATTTTATGCAATATACCTTTAAATTCATATGCAATAACATTATAACTTGTATAACGCTTGTGATCAATTGCCAAGTGTTATGAACTAGGATAAAACTGCTACGAATGATTGATTTTTCGCTAAAGATTCTGACTAAAGGCAGATAATATGAATGGAATATTTCAAAAGATTAACAAATCATAACATATTTTCAAATCGGATTTAATCACCACTCTCATGCTCAAATTTAATTTATTTTCTCTTGAACAAATTATTTCATATAAGTTAATATTTTTATGTAGTTTTCACCTCAGTATCGCAGTAATGTAACTAAAAAATTGGTTATTTTTATAAAGAGTCTTTTTACAATCAAAATTTCACTGTCGTTTATTGATAATTGACAAAATAATACAAACAACGATAGAACAAAGAAATATATCCTTCTTTGATGCCATTTTGTGACTAAACCATAAAAATATGAGGTTCGTTATTCGAGGACCTCATATTCTAGTGAAGTATCTGTATTTAACTGTAAGGAATTAATCTTGTTACAACTGTGATTATGATGTTAAGTATAAACAATACTTACAATTAATATACTAACTGTTTCTTAATGAAAACACATCTTTATTTCGTCATTACTTTATTTTTTTTAAATTTTCTAGTGTAATAATTCGATTTTTTTTAATTTTATATTGTCTTATCTAATTCTTCCTTTTTATTTCTTTAGTAAGGATGAAATATTTTTAACATTAAAAAAGGTTTATTATTTATCTTTAATTATATTAATAGTTGTTTTTTTTACAAGAAACGAATTCTTCAAACCATCATAATTATTTGAAACTTCTATAAACACTTTTCATACTATCGATTAACTCGCGTTTTGGTACAATTTCCCATGCTGCTGCCGCTGCTGCTGTAAATCACATCTTTGTAACAATTTCTCATCAGCGATTAGTAAACTCTTCCGTCCGCGTTCGTGCAACACTGAAGCGTTCGGTCGAGGTTTCCTCCGGCATGCCGAAAGAATAGGACCCCTTGATTGAAATGATGTTGCCCATCCTTTTTATCAAGCGCACGCTGATTAGCCACACCCGTTTGCCACCCCGGTGAACCACCCATCCCGTCTAACGCTGCGCTAACTAACTAACTACAACGTTGTGCCAGTTCATAATTTTATATTTGGTCATGCATGCGTTTCAGGTTTAACACCACCTGCTCCTACTGCTCCTTTACAACAGCCCTCGCAGGCCGCACCCGTTGGCCGTGAAAAATCTCGTGCAAAGTCGCACAAGGTGTGGGTGTGGGTGTGTGTGTGTAAAGTGCACCCGTTTTGCGGTCGGCGCACCAAGTTGACTAACTAATTTGGGGTGCTGATTTGGTACGCTAAACCAACATGGCCACCATCCACCCACGAGCACCCGACCACCCGAGCATACCTGCCGTAATCAACGGAACACAAATACGATTGATTATGTGCATTCAAATGAGCGTGAAAGCGGCAAAGGAAGAAGGACCAACACAAGAAAAAAAAAAACGAACAGAGATATGGAAAATAAAATAACCGCAAAAATCAAACAACTCCCATGGAGGCTGCTTTTGCTAGCATGAATCAATTTTGTTCGCACTCCGGCAGGGGGGAAAAAAACCCCCACCCGGAAGCGGCGCCAGGGGTGCAAAATGTTCAGTAATAAATTGGGTAAATCAATGTCATCATCAAATCTCTACCTTACGCGGAGGGGTGTTCGATCGGGGGCGGTGGGTGCCATGCCGAACAGGGTGACAAAATGCGCATCGAATTGAAAAATAGCTTCTTTTCCCCCTCTCAAGGTGAATCCCTCCACGTGTTCCGGTGTTGTACGACCATGGACGTAGAAAGGGAAAGGGGCGGGTTGAAGGAAAGAAGCTGGGAAGGGTGGAAAGTTTAACGTTAAATAAATTTCAAAGACACCGAAATAATGTATTAGCTTCAGCATTTATTGAGTTTTGCATGCAAGGCAGTTGATTTTGCGCCCTTTTTTTTTTGGTGTTGGCGTTGGCCGTACTCTACACGGTGTGTCACACGCCGGTTGTACGCCACACTGCTTACAAGCGAAATGGAGTGCGAAGACGTTCTTCCGCGAAGTCTTGCGGTTGCTTGCTTGTTTTGTTGGTCTTTTTCTTCCCTATCGCGCCCTGAACCTCGAAGGTACGAAAGCTGGAAGTACTAACCTCCCGATGCGAGGTTCGAGTGGTTTTTCGTGGTGGGCGTTCGTTCGGTCGGTGGTCGGTCTATCACTCTTGATTCGCTTATCCTGTTATGGAAGACCGCTGGGGGAGAAGGTTTTTTCCCCCGACTTGGGTCTTCCTCTTTCTCTCTCCCTCACTCCCCAAAACCCCGAATAAACCTCGCTGCAGGAAATGATGGAGATGCGTTCAAGAAGCTCAAACAAAACGGGGCTGGCTGGCGTGGTGGCGAAAAGGAACCCAAAACCGAGAGAAAAGGAAAAACACAGCCAAGAACTAAACGGCACCAGAAGCGCCAAAAGCCGTCCGACCCGTCCGTAGGCATGGCTGCCAGGCGTTGGCCCAAAGTGACAGAGAGGTGGACGGGGAAGGCTAGGAGGAGGAGGGGGAAAATAAATGTTTCCCGATTCCGAACACGTCGTCTCCTAATCCGTCGTTAACGAGGCACGATTATGGGATGATGTGTCTTCTTCCACTTTTTGGGACCGTTTGGCCGTTTGGGGGTCTGTATCTTGAAGGAGCAGCAACAGCACTTGCTTTTCTTCGCCATCTTCAGCATCTGTACGTACGGCTTGGCTGGCTGGCTTGCGTTGGCTTGGGTCGTGTGCATTTTGTCGCGTATTTACGCGCTGGTACGCTGGTCGGATGTCCCGGAAGGAACATCCCCGGGTTCCGTTCGGTCCTGCTGTTGCAGTTTGCTCCACTGCAGCTACGGTGTTGTCAGCTGTCAAATTTAGCAAAAGTCGGATAAGGCTGATTCATTTCTGCCAAAAAATAAAATAAAAAACTGAGTAAATAGTGTTACTTGCTTGGTGTGATATGTACCATCGAGACGGTCGGAATATGTTGGTCTTTATGCTCACATTCTTTATTAAATTAGTTCTGGTCTTGTAGGTACCGTTTTATACAGCTAAACGAACTGATCGTGTGTGTTCGAAAAGATGAAATAACTGAATGAAGTGTATTTTCTTATTTTCATTAGTACAATTATCCAGACGAAAATAGGTTCTCAAGTTGAAAAATGTATTTAAATCTATGTATTAAATGTGCCATTAAGTCCCAAATAAAAGACCCAAATTAATGGAGTAACAATGAGTAGTCAGTTAAACTTAATAACAATATTTAACCGATTAGGCATGGTTTGCATAAAACTTGATGAAAGTGATGATATTAATTGAGAAGAAAATTTATTATTTTTGTTATCAATACTCGAAGTAATTTTGAACAAAAACTCGAGATGACCGATGTGTCAGTTGAGAATAAGTTGAGCAGAATAAATTTTCTTTCCAAAATAACACAAAACTAAATCTATTTAATATATTGTTTGGATTATGGTTTTTGTCTTGAACTTTAAAATAATTAATAAAGGCCAAATAGTTGTTACAATACATGAGACAAAGCTTACATCTTATAACACTATAAAACATGTTGAAACCATTCGAAAAACGTGAATTTTATTGTTCATCAATCAATTACTTGAAACTTTTATACGTAAAATGTGCAAGGATTACTTTTTTATTAATTTGCTAGTGAAATCCCTTCCTTTTTGCCAAAAGGTAATATTAAATTGTTATCTTAAATCTGTGTAATTGTCTATTTCAACTAATTCAAAAGAATTAAATAATTTTTTAGAGAAAATTGAGACGTTTATCAAGAAAGTTCAGAACATGAACATTATTCTATGCTCAAAGAAGAATTCTTTAAGATTCACGCTGTCGCATCTTAGCACATAGTTTAGAGAAAGGCTTTAAGCTATAAAATAGTTTTATAACTGGTATGTGTATTAATATTTTGAAATATGTGATTAGTTGATCAAAAAATTAATAATAATTGAGAATTTTATTTACATCAACGTCGAGACCACCATTTTGTATACCAAGGACAACACGTGACATGGATCCGCCACTTCCATTGTTTGTCCATCCAATCGTTGTAATTGTTACAAACTACAACACTTCCCCCCTACCCAGGGCTGGAAGAAAAACGGCCACATAATTGATCGCAAACGGGGAATCGCCCGGGCAAAGCGATGGCGCATTTCGTCCGCATTAAGTATCCGGGGTTCGCAAAAAAAAAGGGCCCGGCCCCATGTCACCGGTGCAAAGTAGCGTAAATTGACGAATCTCCGAATCGGCGCGACCCGAGGGATGAAACCAGCTCCAAACGCCAGGAAAGTGATGCTGCGCTATTTTTCAGCCCAACCATCATTTATTTCCACGCGTCGGTCCCCATCGGCCGCCCACGGTTCGCCCCGGACGTTCTATTAATTGCTGCAAATTAATTTACACGTGCTAAGCTCCTTAATCTTACTTTCTTTCGCCCTGTTTTTTGTTTTGGCTTATTTTCGGTGGATAGAAGGGCCAATGTTCCATGATCCATCGGGGGTGGGTTTTTCGGGTTGTTTTTGTTATCGTGCATGGTTGAGGCTGTCGATGTTACTTTCTGGTTAGTAACAAACGAAAAAGAAAGGAGAGACCGAAGGTAACTAAAGAAACAACAAACACGTACATTGGACAGGATTACGAGACAGGGACGATGGTGTGATGGAGATAAAAATACGTCACTCGTTCGTGCGCTCGTTCGTTTGGTGGTACGTGTGGCCCCTGTGTACGCTAATCGTTTGCCTTCCGGCACCATTGTTCTTCAAAGCGACGTCAAAGTGGGGATAATTAATTTTAATTCCAAACCCCCCCCCCATCTACTCCCACTTCAAAACCCCCCGCCTTTGCTGTTTGCTGGATGGGGCCCGGTTTGCATGGTAACGTTAAGCCGAGCTTCACCCATACGCAGTGGGCAAATCCTCTCAGTACGCTCACTTGGGTAGCGACGTAAGGTAAATGGGTCTCACACTACCGGCCCGGTGGAATGGCTTTCATCTTTGCATCCCTTTGGTTTTGCTTTCCGGCGCTAGTAGTAGCGATGGACGAGCCCCGGCCCTAAGGTCAGTTAGGATAAAAATGGATCAGCTTGCACACACACAGACAGCATCCATTCGGGATCCTTCCGGGGCACCAAATCCTTGCTTAATTATATTCAAACAATAATTAACACATTTAATTGTATTTACTGATGAATTGATAAGTGACCTGTTAATCCTTAGCAGTAAAAAACAAAGAGGAGAAAAAGCCTCACAAAGGATCCCACCGTCACCAAATGTGGGACCGGCGTGTTTGGGTGCACCTTCATTAGGGTTGTTTATTCTACGGCAGGTCTTAAGGGTGATGGGCCCCCAATAAAGTGAAGCTCCCGAAATAACAAAACTACTCTACCCGTTTTTATGTCACCTGATCGTCACCTGAGTGTGCCATTCTTGTGCTGCTTTATGTGTATGGGGAACTTTTCTTTCAAGCTTCACACGCCGACACGGTTGGACGGATGGATGGATGGGTGGTTCGATACGGAGACAACAACACATGCTCGTACACACACACACACGCACACATTTTCTCTCCCAACCGGGTATGCGTGCGAGCAAAACGCTTCAGCGCATATGCTTCCGACCGTTCATGCCACCCCGACGTTCCGACCGGCCGACCATCGCCGTGGTGGAAACGACAGCTTCAAAGGAATCGTTTAACGCATACTCCCACTACAGCTACAGCTTCCACACACCTGGATTCGTCAAGGACGGCGCAAAAGAACGCAAACGCACGTTGCCTTCATCTGTGTGTACGTGTGTGTGCCTTTTTCTGCCCCCACTACCCCCCTCCTTCGCCAAGCCCCCCCGATAGATACATTTCGTTTAATGGTGCTAAAGTCTCGCCCGCGACTGCCCTACGTGGATCTTTTTGCTTGCTGCAGAAGGGTTTTGCCCAAACCCGTTCCTTTTTGCTAAGGGGACGCACCACGGCCATTAAACGAGAGCGAGAGAGCGCTACTAATTAAATACAATGTGAAACATAAATAAGACATAACTTCATTAGTTCGGCTTTGTTATGGCAAACAAGGTACGGTGGTAGTAGTCGGTGAGGTGAGTTAATTGGCGCACACGAAAATGACCATCCCGTTGCTGCAATGGTTCGCACTGGTCCGCCTTGACTGCTGTGTCCCGATCTTCTGCACCGTAGACGGACAGACAGGGCTAATGGTGGCTAACAATGTGGAAAGATCGTTTGAAGTCGATTTTTTGGCGATTTCCGCAATAGAAATTTGAGCATTACGGCGATGGTCGTTGAGGTGTGTAATCGTGGAAAAAAGGGATAAATGTGCACTAACAAGGCACTACGCTTGTACGACGCTTGGTTCTGGAAAGGAGTCGGATAGTCTTGGTGAGTCCTTGTTCAACATTTGATGGATCCATTTACTACGTCACTAGATTATTTGGAATTTTCAATCCCATCGCAGGTATTTGGACAATAAGCACAGGACAAGCAGAGGCCACACAGACCCAGATTTTCGTGGGTTCCCAGAGTTCGCGACTAGCGAGTATCTGGGACTGATTACTTAGCCATGTTTCTGCATCATTCAAGCGACGACGTCCTAGAGATCGTGAGTATTCTCAAAAGCTTCATCAGTAATTCCTTCTCACTGGAAGTAATTTGTTAGGATCCTATTTTTGTATCTTCTTGTCCTGTTATGTGACTTACTTATTGTAAGTTAATTTTAATTAGTGAAACGGAATTTTATCCACATATCTCAAAACCTTTGCTACGTAAAGCTATCTGATAGAAGGATAGCTCTGTCGAAAGTCATATCTACGAATTATGGAAGTAGATCCTCCGTTTGAGTTTTGCCCAAAACAGTTCACACGAACTTATGTGACTATTGGATTTGGAGCAAGTTAAAATAAAAGCCCGAATATCCTTCGTGATATAGTTCCTGATACAAGCTGCGATTTCCGGAAGGCACTTCATACCCATTTCTCTGAAAGGGATTCCATCTATAATTTAACTGCTCCTCTAAATCTTGAGATTTCTTGGAGATCATGCGACTTGACTGAGACTTTGAAGACCTGGCGATCATAAGAATCTGGGAGACATATTCAAATGAGGCCGTTCTCGATCAATACTTTAGTATAGTAATGTCCATCTTGTACAGGTTCTTCTTCACTATCATCGAAACCCAGCTACCAGCAAAATCCGCTGGACACCAAGAGCCTCATAATGTGTGTAACATCTTCTCTCCTCAAACAAAATTTCCTAACAAATGACTATCATTTGGCCGGCCCCATTCATTTTCAAACCCTCAAGCAAAAGTGTAGCGCATAAATTTTATTGCGAAAATTGTGATTCAAACGTGCCTTTAAAAGCAGAACCTTTCCATGGGTAATTATGCTTACCGATTGGAAGTGCAAAACCTGTCCACATTTCAACACAAATCCGCTGCACCTTGGCTTGGCAGCGATGCAAAACTGTCACGGGAATTCAAAAAGGACCTTTCTGCGTTTAAATAAAATCAGTGCGACTGTTGGCATTGGGCCAACAACTCCACACAAAACACTTTTCTAGTTTCAGTCCCCAACCGCGACGGTGTGTCGGGTAGGGGCAACCTCCAGAAGGCGCCTTCCCATTCCCACTTCAGCTGGCAGATATTGCTCGGGAATCAAATGGTGGAAAATTAATTCGCTTGATCTCGACCAACCGACCGCCAAAGCTTCAATAAATAAACATCACCACCAGACAGCGCGGACATTAAATCATTTTTTTTCCCCTCACAATCAAATCCCTTTTATTCGTGAGGATGCTGTTAACAAAACAAAAAAAAAAACAACAAAAAAAGAAAACAATCATGCCAAGCGATAAGCTTTGTACATTTTTTCGTTGTTGTTCTCCTTCCCATAAAGAGCCAAATATAACTTTTGACAAGACGAAACAAAACACACACTCACACACACACAAAAAAAACACAAATTCGTCCTTTGCAAGCTGTCAAAAATCGTTTGCTTTTAAATGGAAAAAAAAACCCGCGAAAAGAAAGCAACATGATCGTACTACGGTGGCTAACAAAAACAGCCACCATGCGTTAGTTCAACAACAACAACATACACAAAAAAGGCATAAAACAACCATGCATTTGTTGGAATATGGGGTGGGAACTTGGAAAAAAAAAAAACCCCAAAACAGGTCCAAAAATGCCCACACAAAACCTGTGCCGGTGCCTGCGGTTATGGAAGCCAAGCGGTTAGTGCCCAGCCTCGTCGAAACATAATTCATAATACCCAATCAAAAAGCAAAACAAACCCGTCAGGCAAAAACGGGAATCGAACAAAAAAAAAAAACGAGAACAAGAGAGTAAAAAAACACAAGCAAATGCCCACAAATGTTTGCCCAAAAACCTCCCACCCCCAGTGGGTTTGTGTTTTAAGCTCAAAATTCAAACAGGATTAAATGATCGGATTTTTTGTGGGTGTGTGTGTGTGTTGTTGTGTAAATAAACAACCACCTACCAAATCGACCAGCCTCGATAATGACCCGCAAGGAGCGACGGTTCATATCATAATGTAGGTGCGTAGAAAACATTGCCACTGGCGGCTGAGGAAAATAAAAATCAAACAAACAAACAAAAAAAACTGTTGATGAAAAGTATGATTAATATCCACCCAACGAAACTTCCACTAATTTTCCAACCAAATGGATCGCATTAATTACAATTCAATAAACATCAACCAGCGGTGCGATGTGGATTAAGCTTTGCCTTGCTCGTACGTACGGGAAGGTTTTTGGCTTTGGCAATCTGCTTTTGACACGTCGGGCATCGTCGGAACGCCTCAGCTGGGGAACGCTTACCGTCCATGTCGCTCACCTAACGGATGGATTATTGCACATTAAAATAGACTCGTTTGGTGCACATGAAAGTGAAAAAACAAAATCCACGCCCGTCAGCTGCGTCCGGTGCGTCGGAAACAGTTGACCGGTAAAGTGTTTAAATTGCATTTTTTAAGTTTCCGTTTTTTTTTATTGGACGAGCAAAGGTATGGAACATCGAACGCGTTGGACTAGGATTAGAAAAGAAGGCAGGAAAAATGGCACACACGTCGGCTGTAGGAAAGTTTTAAACGATTTTTATCGGGTGGGTTGAAACGTTTATGTCCTAAGCATGAAATTGTTTTCAGAAAGTTTAAAAAGTTATCTTGTTTCTTTAACATAATTCTTTTAACATTTCAATAACAGTACTAAAATTTTGTTTCTCGTGAGCTTCAAAATAGTCCGCTCTGTATGGACGAATACTTTATTAATGGTCCTACTGTATTAATGGTTCAACCGTTGGTGGCTTTGGTCTATTGTGAGCTCACTCTAT
>STHB01032828.1:0-10185 GCA_018908115.1 Anopheles rivulorum
AAGAAAAAAGAACAGGAGGCAAAGTGGGCAATATTTTCACATTTCCCTGCATTAATTTGCCATTTCAGCCGGGACGCAAACGACCATCCGTAACAAATTCGGTTTTTATTGCAGCAGCCGAGAAGCGGGGAATTTTTTGCAACAAAACCCAGCCACAAATGGAGGCGCCCAGTGCTTTATGGAGCTTTTGTTTTTATTTGTTTTTGTTTCACCCGGTATGTCAACGTCTCTCAGGGACACCTCGCCAAGCTCAGTTTCCTGTACACACTACGCGTACAAATATTGTTATGTTATTCATGTTTCCGGTATGTTTTTTCTCCCGCCCGAACCGGAACACACGTTCCCTGGCGTTCGTCCGCAGAAAGCATACCTGGATTGTGCGAAGGATAATCCTTATCAAGCGCTACTTCTTAGGTGTATTGCCTTCCTGTTGTACTCGGCAATGTGTGTACCGACCCAGTGCCGTACACCATTCGGGCGGGTAAGTATGTCTGGTTCATGGGTTGTAACATTTTATCATGTTTTTCCTGCCCTGTTTCGTGCCTTCCTGTCATCCCTTTGCACCATAAGGTGCCATAATCCCAGCCAGTAGCTCCGAACTGCTGTGGAATGTGTATCTGAGAAGTCAGTCAGGGCAGGCAGTCAGGGCAAACGGGCGACGGGCTGTTTAAGTGTTTGCCATGATTCAAAGCGACGGCGACTGATCCAAAATATGATGATCGTGTTGGCTGATGATGCTGATGATTACACTCGGCACGTTTCGGGAAGCAGGATGGACCCTAAGCCGAACGTGTCTACCTTCGCCGGATGACGGATGCAATGGGCGACGCTAAGCACTCGCTTACGGTCCTGGACGATTCGCCCAGAACAAAACGTTTGTACGCCACCTTCTATTTGCACTGATAAATGGGTTTTTGGGAATCGGGGGCAAGCTTCGCTCAGCCTTGTCTTGCTTAGACAAGCAGCTACCAGCAGTGGCAGAAGAATTTAATTTACGTTATGAACGTTTGGGAAACCATAAAATGAAAACAAAACCACTGAGAGACGATGGCAGATAGTCGGTTTTAAATCATCAACCAAATTTTCATTGCTTTTAGGAGTGTGGCACATTAATGCGGATGCTTTTAGCTCAAAAAAACAAACGAAAAGAGATCGGGAGGGCCAAAGGAAAACCTTCGGTGCATTGGGATGTGTTCCGTACCGCACACCGGTTCCAAGAATGCACAGAACCGGTAGAATGGTAGCAGCAAGGGGATTGCGTGTTTCGTATATCAACGTAATCCCACTTAAAGACATCCTTGCTCAGTAGCTCTGGGTTTTACAGCTTCACCAATCCTTTCCCGGACGACACACAACGCTCACACACGTTTGGGGATTATTCTTGATTGAGTTTTTGCTCCTTAAAAAGTGCAAAAAATTGCCCAAGGATCCTGGGAACACGCGTCCAAACAACCGACTCGAATGCATGGGGGATGCGAATGTTAATATCAATAACAACCACTCGAATGGGATCAGATGAAATTGTTTGCCTGGCTAGTCCCCGTCGCGATAGCAAAGGGGATGGCCAAACGAAACCAAAATACAAGAAAAAAAAAAAAGATAGATAAATCGTTATCGCTGATGTAACATATTCCAGTACAAATAAAAACTTGTACCGGGATGGTTTTGCTGGTGCAGGAAATGAAGGAAAACGAAAAGGAGAAAAAAAATCCATCGCTGAACAGGGTTACTACCGTTGGTTGATGGATTCGTTACTCCAAACAATTTACGACATCCTCAACCTTCGACAGGAATATATGGCCGAGATGTTCCAGTTTCATCGCATTTCCCGTCCAGGGGTGCTACATCTTCAGAGGGTTTGCTCCCAGTTTTTTCTTCTTCTTCTTCTTCTTCTGGCACTGTACTTGCAGGGAGTAAAAATCATCCAAGTACCTAACGAACGAGCATAGACAGCAGCAAGCGAAGAAATCGAATCGAACAAAGTTTTGCGCAAAGATGACTGTGGATCCCATTTTTTGTTTGCTTGCTTTTCGAAGTGGCAACGGTAAGCACACCCCGTAATACATGAACGAGTTTCGATTTGGACCCTACTACCAGCAAGCTTTTATCAAGTTCCTGAAGGGATACCAAAACAAAACAAAAATACAGAAAAAAGGTCACAAAAAAGTAGCGAAAAGCCAATCACCAGGATCCATTTCGTCTATTCCACGACACACACCATTCTGCTGCTACCGGAGCCAAATGGCTGACAAATGAAAAAGTTTTACCCCGTTTTTTGTGTTTTGTTTCATTCCCCGGGAAGGCGGACCGAAAATAGCACCGGACTCAGGAAACACTAGGGCGGATCGCTCACGTAATCCTTGTTAATCGTATGACATTGTTAACGCAGCATCCACCTTCGCAGCCCCATGGGTTGGGGGTTTGGTGAACCGATCACATAATATCGTGCACTGTACTAACGAGGCATGCTGGTGCCGGTGGTGACAGCAATAGAGAGTAAAGTCTGCCATTGCCTGTGCGGACAGTGTTAACATCATCACCATTAAGTACCATTAACTATCAACGATCACGGCACCCGTATGCAGCCGTTGGTGGGCTACTAGCGGGGTGTGACGTGATTTTTTTCCTCCATCTTATGTGCCGTCATTTTCCACGATGTTACAAAATAGGACAAATTGAAGCTTTTAAGCCGATGCTATCGATTGGATGGCATGGCCAAAGGCCGAAGGATGTGTTTATTAACAAAAGCGGGTTTGCAAAAATTGGGCTCGTACGAGTTGATATTTGTACAGTTGTTTGAGGTTCAAACAACAAGCGAAGGAAAACTAATGTAAAAAATAAAATAACATAAAAAAATTAGACCAATTAATAAAATAAACAGTCTAAAATAAAGTCTAACTAGACAAATTGTCTTTAAAAAAAATAAAGCTTTGTAAGGTCTTGATCAGAGATTACATATGCTTCGCTACAGATTTAGGTTTTTCATTTAATATAGTTTAATTCTTTTATATATATTTTGGAATGTCGATTTTTCCAGCGCATAGTATGCCTTATTGGGGCTGAAGTAAGTACAATGTTCTCAAGGCATTTCCTTCTTGTGTTTTGTCTTATACCGGACATGCTCGATTTATAATATCTAGAAAGTCTAACTAAAAGGCTTTGCGCAGCCCTTTTCAACTTTTTGTTTAGCTTTAATATTTGGAATTATAAGCAAACTTAAAGAATTCAATATTAAAGTAAAAAGCATCACACACACACAACGGCACGTTTTTCTAGCATCAGCAATAAGACAATAATTGTCAATTGCTCAATCTGTTGGAACGGCATCGGAGTTTATAATTAAAACACTAACTTTCCTTACTGCCAATGGACTGCTCAAGACGCTCAAAGTTCGGTTCCGTCCTCTTTCCATAGCGCTGTGGTTGTGGTTTGCCAACCGGACAACATCAACTGCCGTCCCTTTACAAGAAAAAGTCATTCGGTTGGGCAAGAGTCAATGGTCGCCGTATTCTAATCCGCTACTAAAGACTTCCCCATTTCGTTTGGCTTTCTTTTCAGCCCTCTAATACAGTGTATCGACCAAAGATTAAGCGAGAGAGAGAGAGAGAGAGAGAGAGAGAAAGAGAGAGAGAGAGAGAGAGAGAGAGAGAGAAGAGAGAGTGTACACAGTCCGGCAGTAAAAATATATAATAAGTTGTAACTATCGGGTCCGGCGCACGGTGAGCTCTTGTCGTGTAACAGAAACTTACCACAAAACTTCACAACTCCACTCTAACCCGAACGACCAAACCAAGGAATTGTATGCAGATCTGTGTTCTGTGTGTGTGTTTGTATATCTGTCTCAAAGAACAGGAGCAAAAGCTTTTCCTGTGCGTGTGTTTACTTTCCGTCCGATTTGCGTTTATGAATATTCATCGTCACCGCACAATCACCCGAGGATTTCATCCAAAAACCTTCCGGATCCCTTACGGATTGTGGATGACAAGCGAAAAAGCAAAACAAAAACGAAAAAAAAAGCCGAAAACATCACGACCCCGGAAGGATAAGAGCAAGGATCTGTCTAATGGTCTCGAGTCTCGGGTGTACGCGACACACAGCGAATGGGATGCTGCCCGCCCATCAACAACGCAGGATGGGAGGAACAGTTTTGGGAAGGTCCGGGAAATATCCGTTGTCGGAGCGGTCCGTCCTTCCATCACCGGACCAACGTTCATTCATCCTTTCTTTTTCTTCCCTTTGCTTTGCCGCACCTAGTTTGCACCCACTCAAGGATGAAAGGTTAAATAGATCCAAGTACCCGGCCGCCGCCGCCACCGTCAGCACCGTTGGCTCACAATCTTGCGGGCGGATTGCCAATAGCAAATGATAATGGTAATTGATATGGCATTTCCGTTAGCGCTTGCGGTCGTGGTTGAAAAGGTGTGTTGTAGCGCACGGCAAAACCTGGCTGCCGTAGCCAAATGAGCGGTACCCGGTGGTTACCGTTGCGGCAGAAACGACTCAATACGCAGCCGAACGCCACACTCGTTCTTCTTCGTTAGCGTTAGAGTGCGCCCCGGGCGCCTAAATGTAGGCAACGGCAAAGATTGGCTTTACTTGTTCGGCAACGGGGATTTTGCGTACCGAATGGCAAATTAATTCCCGACCTCTACGCTTCGTTCCGGCGCTTGTGCCGCTAGCAGCACCCCATGCTCATTTGCGTGGCCATTTGCCATCTTTCCGGGTGCGCCTTGCTGGCGGATGCGTGGATTAAGCATTCGGCGGGGTTTTTGGGAAGTAATTTTGTGTGTGTGTGGGTTTCGCTTCGCACCCTAATCTCATTTTGCTTCGTCACAGGCGTCGGAAAATCATAGCACGGTTCCTGGCGTGACAGTTAGCAAAGCTGGTTAATAACGAACGAACACGAGTGACGGCTTCGAAAATCAATCCATTTACCAGCACGAAACTGAACAAACGTTTCGAATGGCAGACAAAACAAGTG
Source organism: Anopheles rivulorum (assembly GCA_018908115.1). NCBI lineage: Eukaryota > Metazoa > Arthropoda > Insecta > Diptera > Culicidae > Anopheles > Anopheles rivulorum. The sequence goes on from STHB01032828.1 coordinate 4,982, forward strand.
ACAGCAATCAATCGGAATGTACGGATTTCCATCGAATGCATATTCATTCGAACGAGTTATAAGCTCATACACCCCGCACCAGGGAGGAAATATTTTGGCCTATCCATCAGTGAAAATGAATGGGTATAGTACAACAAGAAACAAGTAACTATGGCGCATCGTAATGCTGGCGTCGGTTTGAATTACGAAAATTTACAAAATGGCAAACGCAGACAAACAAATACACACACAAACACACACAGACAGAGACAGTGTGCTGATGGAGCCAATAATATTTACACCTTCCTTCCCTTCCATTCCGTTCTCCAAACACATGTTTTTTTTTTTAGCCCAAACTGAACCCACTCAGTTCTGTTAGATACAGCATCAGCAGCAGTAATATGCCAAATTGAATTATACCCGTCCAAATGAATAGAAGCGAGTGATCGGCAATAAATGGGATTCGAAGCTTGGAACGATAATATCATTAACGATGCACCATTCACGTGCTCCCGGGGCACTTCCCGCTGCGGGCCGGAGGTTGGATAGATCGTTTACTATCTGCCAGAGATACTGGGGGCAATTTATTTTGTACAGACGTTCCCCGCTTTGCAGCCATATCGGATGTGCGCTGGCTTACGTGACCGTACACGTGCACGGTTGGTGGTTTCACGCACCATCCCGACCGTTAACTAGGCTTAATATAATTATTAACAACACATTCATGCCGGTGAATGTGACATAATTATCGCTCCCAGCGACTCGCTCGCCTTCCCTACGCCCGGAACATGATATCGTGTGCCAATTCCCTGTACAGCGGCCACCTATCATCTGCCTCCGACGCGGTTCGAGTGGTGTTTTGCATGCAAGAATTGTAATTTTAAAACAAACCTCCTCCCCCTCCCTTCAAACCCAGGTGTCACATGGGGTGAAACGAAATTAAACCGCTGGGAGTTTTAGCGCGCATGAGGGTTGTTGAAAAATTAAATTCTAACTTCCGCAAAAGGATAAAGAAAGACGCGTTTTGTATCGCGATACTGCTGTGAAATTGTTTCACATCTTCCAACTCACTAGAGACCATCACCACCACCACAGAGAACACATTAGTATGCGTCTCACGTTAAGGCGAGTGGAATACAAAAACAAAACAAAAAGCCACCATTTTCGACGCCTAAATGTAGGCAATAGAAGATACTTAGATGGCCGTTTTTTGGAGTTTTTGCTTTTTATTAGCACCGTCAAGTACAAAAAAAGTCTACATTATCGTTCGACCGTACTAGTAGGGTTCAGCGAGAAGCAGAACGTTGCATTAGGTGCAAGTGTGGTGTTAACACGATCGCACGACACTAAATCCACGCTAAGCTTACGCACATGGATGAGATGGTTCTCCCTCAAGAGAATTTTCCTCCGAACAGTGGTGAAAGCCCGTTAATGAGAAGATGGAATGTATCCTTTCCACGAAATTATACCTTCCGAGCGAAATCCCGGAGAGATAACACACACCAAAACAAAAACCCTTACAACGATAAGAACGTTAAGTAGAACAAAAAAAAAGGAGAAATAGAGGAAAGAAGAAACAAAAAAGAACAAGTAGAAGATTACACGAGTAAAACCGACCGGTAATCCTGTAATTCCACAACTTCCGGTGTTTTGTCCGGGCCTTCGTGTTCGTGTCGTTTGCCGACGACGACGAGGACGATCGTTGAACACCTTCATCACGGCCATCGTATGTGATGGTGGTACACATGTGTGTGTGTGTTGGCGTGACAGTTAAGGTGAGGTTAATTTATCAGCCAACGGAAATCTGAAAACAGCTCGATTTCACTCCATTTGGGTGAAATATATTTTTTCTCCCAGCTGTCAACAGAAAAAAAGCTTCTCAAGATTGGGTGTTGTTGACCGTTGTTAAATAAAGCCCCCACAGACACATAAAACGTTGATGATTTATTTTAATGCTTTACACGCGTTGATTCATGGGACCAGGCTAAACATTAACGGAAGAAAGGTGTTGGAAGTTCACACCAGTTTACGTGGCAAGATTTAACCTCAATCTCGTTGGAAAAAGGGGAACAATTTTTCAACACATGCAAGGACTGCAAGGACCCGAAGTTCCTTCAGAATTTCATTTCACAGGAGATGATGTGTTGCTTTTTTCGCCATAATGCTAACCCATTCTCCAAACGGTGGCCCTGTTAGGGAGGGAACAAAGTTTTTCCACACCCTCAAACCAACGCCCTCATTGGAGGAAAAACTGCTAACATCATTCCCTTCGTAGCGGTCCACGAAAGCACCAAAAACAGCAATAGCTTCGACTGTATTTGCGGAAAGTCCAAAACCGAACTCAGGAAAGGAAGGTTGTCGTGCATATTAGAGATTTATATCGAGCAGATCCGAAAATGAATGTGATTTTAATTTCAGATAAACCAAACCACAACCAACCAACCCGTCCATCGTAACGTACAGCCATTGCCCTAAGAAGATGGGGATTTTCTATTGCTCCAATACATTTTCTCCGAAAGAAGAAATATAAAACGAACGTCTTGAAGGGACTCTCTCTCTCTCTCTGCCCGTGTACACGGGGCATGTTTTATCGTGATGATAATCTAATATTGTGGCTAGTGTTTTTTTTTTTTGCTGCTTCTCTTTTAAGTCCCCATTTTTAAGAGTGTGTTCCAAAACAAAAAAAACCCATCCCCAACAAATAGATTCCTCGTGCTTCTCACGGTGCTTGTGTTCGGCGTGTCAAATTTGCATGCATTATTTTCGGAAACCGCGCACTGGACATGTTCAGAATGGTTCGGACGTGGCAAAAGTGCTCAAAAGAAGCGAAATGCTGCATTTTTCTCTTCTTTTTCTCGTTTTAACGCGACTCGATGATGCATTGCAGATATTACCGACCAGGGCACAGTTTTGTGGTTGTTCTTCCCCGTCAGCTGCACAACGCGATACCCGTACGGCAGTCGATATTGTTTCCCTTTGCCGGGGGAACAATAAACAACTTCCAACCGTACACCATCGCCAATATCGATCACAGTTATCATTTTGTGCGTCAAAGCAAAACAGCAAAGAAAATGAATATTTCTTCACCGATAGCCGTGAAGCTGTTGTTGGGTGATGCGATCTCGATTGGCGTCCGCTTGTGCGCCCGCTTCGAATACCACTTAATCGAAAGACGAACGTTGTGATAAGCGTTGCTCGGCAGCATATTTTTATGCATTCGTCAACGATTGATGCAGGCAGTAGATTTAGTAGGTTTCCCCCTTTTTTTTATTCTTCTTCTCTGTCCCTATTTTTGCTCAATCCAGAAGAGCCTGCGAACTTACAAACTATAGCAAAAAAATGCCTCGACTACTAATGCAGCAACGTGATGGAGCGCAGTGACGATGACGATTTTGCTTGCTGCTTCATCGCTTTACCAAGCCAACCCCAAATGTGCTTCGCGTGTGTGTGTGTGTGTGTGTGTGTGTTGCACTAGCAATGCAATCAAAAATATCTGACGCCCAATTGTCACGCCACGGCACACGGATCGTAGTGTGCGGGCTGGCACGACAACAGCAGAGAAAGAACGAAAGAACCGTTCGCCGCATATGGTGATTTTGATTGCTTTGGAATATTGCATCAAGGGATAAACTTGCATACGTGCCTGTTGGCAATAAATACTTATGAAGCGTTTGCCACTCTACCGCGGGCGGGCTTGATTGTGTGAAAATCCTTTTCCTTTGCCGGGGAGGGGGTGGGTTTTTTTTTTCGTTCGTTGTTCGCTTTTCTCCTTTTGCGTGCGTTTCTGCCGGCACAATAGAGCCTGCCAATATACGGCAGCAGGAGCACTGCGCCTCCCAAATGGCGTTAGTGTTGTGGCATTTTATATGAATACTAGAGTATGCTCCAGGAAGTGAAGAGAATGGTCGCTTAATTGACTTCTGGAATGTCAGGCTTAGGAGGAGAAGCAGCAACAACAGCAAGAAAATGGGAAAAAGGCAGTCCAGAAACAATGCACTCACGAATGAAAGGCTGCAACAACAGCACCAACAGCACAGACCACAACGTTTACCAGCGCATTTTAACCACTGCGGCTCACCCCAACGGAAACAACAAAGAACACCCGAGCCGTTTGCCAGCGTCCACCGGCTACAAGTACAATGTGTACAACACCCATCCTCAGCAGCTAGCCAGTACAACCGTTCCCATACGTGCCGGAAAGGTTTCCTTTGGTACGAGCTGCACTATTTTCAGCTGGCTGGCCTCATTCACCATTGCATATCCTGCAGTACGGTACGGCTGCCCGCTACTTGCAACTTGTACACATGCCACACAGCAAACGAAACAATGCAATGTGAGGGGGGGGGGGGGATACATTATGCTTACCGCATTATACCACAAAACGAATGGTGTGGCCGGTATGCCGGCGTGCTGGTGACTTCCGTCAGGTTTTTGAGGGGACGCACGTACGTGGAGGAGATGATTCTGTTACAACAATATTTCATTATTTCATCCTCGCTCGGACACGTGTGAGAGAGGGTGTGCCGGTGGCAAAAAGGGGAAAAAGGGATGAAAAAGCATTCAATGAACGACGGTTGCTGTGCTTTTGTGGTGGTGGTGATGGTTTCAGTATTGTTTGCAGAGGAAAAACGATGACCTAAGAGAAATTTCTTCGTCAAAAACCTGTCAACGTTACATCTAAGATTTTATATAGAGCCAAAGAAGTCCATTCGTATTTGTCAGGAAGAATTGTATAAATATTCTAAAGAGCAGTGTGGGATGATTATATTAGCTGCAGGACAACAATACAAACTTACACACTGTATTTGGTTTAATTAGAATTACTTTTATCATGCAATCGAGAGCTAAGTCCGGATGAGTTTTGAACCCCAACCTTCGTCGTACGAGACTCAACGCCAACGCGCTACACCATGCGACCACCCATGGCACTCGCATGTTATTTGTCTCTTTTTATCTCTTCAAGTTGCTCTAGAAAAGACACACACAATTATTGTACGCTTTATGTAAACTTTTCCCTGTTATTCAATGTTTTACATCAGATTGCTCCATCGCGGCACTATATCACGCGCTCAGCATTATCTGGCTTGGCTTTATGGAATTTTAAGCCTCGGGTCGTCATTTTTGTGTGTTACATTCTTCATGTTTTTTTAACCACACACACTCACACAGAGAATAAAAAAAAGTAAACCGTAACAAACTTCACATACTTCGTGAGGTTTGGGGTG
>STHB01032829.1:0-22950 GCA_018908115.1 Anopheles rivulorum
AAGTTGCAACGACAAACACACAAGCACAGAAAAACACACTTGTTGAACGGTTGGAACGGTATTGCCGATGATGATTGTGCTGCACGCAAGCGGGAACAAATTAATTTAGTTTCGTTCCAATTACACCACTGTCAGCTGGAACAGATGGGTTTTTGTGTGTAGGTAGGTTTGCTTTGTATGCCTAAATATTGAATCGGGTTAATTTGTAGCATTTTCTGTGTAATATTAATGTTACTAATGGTTTTAAAGATAACAAATTTACTAAATGATATTAAAAGTTTTCAGATGATGCTTTAATTGTTACACACCCAGTAATGGCCGCTTTAGAAACTTTTAGTTCGGTTCGTTTGCAAAATAAAAGTAATTTCCCATTGCTCATCTAGCTGGCCTATTTCGCACATCACAAAATCTCTGCTGATAGCCAAGTGATAGCCGCAGCAAAATAATAGCAAACGAATGGAAGAAACAAAACAATGGTGGAAGAACGTCCAGCCGGTCGAAAACAAAAGCTTTCTAATGAGCTGCTCGTGCTCGTGAAACTGTATACCTTTTTGTGTTTTTGGGGGCGCAAGTGACGTGAACTTTTTTAATATACCACCACGAAACATAATGGAGTGTCCGTTCCGGGAATGGCGGTGGAACGGTTATGAATAAAACACTTTTGGCACGTGGAGGCAATGGAGTTTGGTGTAATTTCATGCCCCGGCCCAGCAAAAGGTTGATCGATGGGAAAAGTTTGGCATTATGGGGGGAGGGAGAGAGAAAGGAGCGAGGGAGAGTGAGAGTGTGTTTTAGAAGCGAACGGTGTGTGAAATTATTAATATCACCATCTGCCGATTGTTTGCCATTTTGGGGAAATAGGTGTAGACGTCGAAGAAATGTCGAAACACGGCGGCGATATATGAAAATGGGAAATTAGGTGGAATACACTTTTTCAGGTGATGGTTTCTAAGAACATATCCAATTGTGGAATAATTTTCTCAGGAACGGAAATCATCCATTCGGTAAGTTAGGGTATGCCCTTTTCCAAGTATTTTTTCCATTCGATCTTGTAACATTTTTCCTTTCCTTTTTCAGATTAAGAAATATGTTTAAGGTTTTTTTTCGTTAACGGAAGCTAGCAACAAACGATCTAATTGAATGATGTAATATTGATTTGTTTGTTCCCTTCGATTTGCCCTTCATCGAAGTATCGAGCACGCTTCCGGTCCCTCTTTGACGATGAAATTCATTCCCTTCCCATGCCAGCGAGCTAAATCATCGGCGCAAGGATGAAAGTTTCCCAATCGAAGCGTCCTTGATGGAGATCCTAATGGTTGGATCCCTACACTTACCGCCAGTGTGTTCCAAAACCAATCGAAGACTCAACAACGACCCGAAGCCATTTTCAAGCACGTACTCAGGGCAACACTTGTGTGTGTGTGTGTGTGAGTGCGGTGGTTTCCCCTTTTTGACCTGTGCCGCTGAACGTTAACGCCAGAACGATCGGGCGTAGAATGTGAAAACGGAACAAGTGGCAGGCAGCAACTTCCGTGACGCAGGTCAAAAGAGAAACCGATCGATAGCCAATGAGGAGAGGGAGGTGGAAGAGGGTGAGTTGGGAATGGGTTCATTCACATGGTGGAAATGTCTCCCGATTGACAGGATATTAGATGGACGGATAGAAAACCGCTTCCAATAGCCTGAATAGGATACTGCTGCCATACGCATTGCATAACTTTAGGGGGCACGCGCGCGCGCGCTTAGTTATTTTTGTTTACGAAATGCTGTTTCGCTTAATTATTTTGTTTTCTTTATTTATTATGCAACATTAGAACTATCACGCACTTAAAAGCACGCATCCTGGTGCGGTACCGTCGCTGGAAGCTGAAAATAAACACCGAAATGACGTTTGGCACGTTGATGGACGCTATTTACCTTATCCATTAAATTATCGACCACAGTAAGAAGGTCAGTGGAAAAGCCACCCATTCACTCCACCACTCCCCCTTCCCTTGGGATAAACCGCCTGTTCAAAGGGGGTAATCCTACCCGTGCAGGTGCGTGCACACGTACGCAACCGTCCGGGCGATAAGTTCAATAAGTCGCGCCGCCGAGGTGCATTTTCTAGCGGATGAATGCATTTTCCAATTAAATGAGGAGGCAAACGGGTGGTCAGCATGGTTGCTGTTAGCGTGTGTGTGTGTGTATATTTATGTTGCGGTTCGATAAAGGTGCTGAGTGCATTTATTGATCAATGAATGGTTGATGATGTTTGCTGGGTGAGGTTTGATACTGCGCTAGTGGTGTGTTGGAATTAATGGTTCGGCGCAGTTGTTTGAAACCGCTAAAACACATAATCGTACTGCCGACTGTCGAGCACTTTGTGCTGTGTAAATCCCGATAAAATGAATGTTTCGGGTAAGTGGTGCATTAAAGATGCAGAAGAGTTAACTTTATCTCCCCAGCGATGCACGGGGCGTGTACGCGTGTGTGTTTATTTACACGAATATCAAGGATTTATGTTGTGCTCGACGCTAATGGGATAGTGCCGAGGTATTCAGCAATCATTGCGATGGGATTGTCGATTTTCGTATTTGGATTATGAAAATCGAATCAAAAAGCCTCTTCTGCTTTTTGCAGCCGGCAATGCGTAGTAATCCCAATCGAACCGTCTCTCCTTTTGTTGTCACACTCTATACGATGGCGTTAGCGTTTTGTTGACGCAGCGTTGTACGATCGACGCGATGGCATACATTTTGTCGCATCTACATACAATAATACACTTTCCAATCACGTCGTATCATCCGACCCGGTTCGGTTGGATCAGATTAAATGCGTAGCTTAATCGGGCATAATTTATGATCGCTATTTGTCAGCATTGACGCTTTTCGACTTTGGTGCACGTTGGAACAGGTGAAATGAACCATGATATGACGGACGGCACAATCGACATTTTGATTATGGATGAATGGGAAATCATATGCATATGAGCCAGATTGGGTAGAGTGGAAAAGACGGCACACGTTGCACGTTGGTACAGGTTTTCCCATTTAGATCGCGTCGCTGTTGACAGACCGCAAGTAGCAAATTACAAATGACCTGAATTAATCTCGATGAACACAAAATCGGGTTAGTTACGGCCCAACGAACCTGGATGGTGTTTGTCGAAAATCCAACAAACTTTAATTAATGGAAGAGTTGTGTAAATATTAGCAAAATATCATCATAAACTTTCAAAAAAGTGTGTGAATATTAATACAAAAATCTATTTCCCTAAGCATGAAACAGCACGTGACAAACCTTCAGCGACATGCCGAGGCAAATCGCAACCGTGAAAAACCCTTGTTTGGTGTAAAAATAATTTCAACATACCGACAGGACCTTTTTTTTTGACAAATTACCCCACTGGGAGATTTCAATTATTCGCTCGTCCTTTCTTGCTGCCGTGCCTTCACGATGGACCCGGCACAAGCTGCTGCATTGATTGTATATTCAGGACACGCCATTTCCCGAAGCTTGGGGACACGTTAATTTGACATCCTTTAAAGTTCGGCGGGCTGCTGCTACTGTTTTTAGGCCGCACGTCAAGCTAATTGAAGCGTTGACCGAGCGTTTTTTTTTCTCTTCTTTTCTTGTTCTATTTTTTCGGTACCGCTTGTTTTGATTTTTGTCATTTTCTTTTTTTTCCGTACGACGTGTTTTGTTGTTTGTTCAATTTGGGTAATTTTAATGCTTCCCGTACATCGGAAGCGCTGGCTGGTTTCGGTGGAATGGTATTATTTCAAATTAGTTCGCGTAATTGAATGGGAAACCATAAGAGGAAGTTGTTTACGCAAGAATGTTGCAAAAAGAATAAGGCAACACAGTCAACTCAACAAGACGAGCACGAGTAAAATGAAAACAATTTTTACCCTCTATATCTTATGTCTAGCAGCTTCCCATCTTACCGTCTCTTGGTAGAATTGTTTTAATCAACATATTTTTATTAGGAGCAAATTAAGCGAACGACTCCCTAGTACTCCGCACACGGAGACTATCTTTAGACTGTGTGTATATGGAGTAGTATGGAACATACTTTCTTGGATCGAAAACCATTTCCCGGGACGTGACTCCTGGTTTGAGCCCGAGAAAGCAAAACGCAGCAAAAGAAAGTCCTGCTGTGACAGTGCTTCTTCGTTTGTGCGCTTCCGCTGCTACCGTACACTCACCAGTCCAATCACCGACACACAACACTTTTATGGAATCACTGGCAGGAAGTGAACGCACCAGCTGCTGCTGTGCCATCGTCGGCCCCCGGAACGATGAGACAAACTTCAGTCAGTTTGTGGCACCAGGAGAGTGACAAAACAATTCATTCAATTCGATTGCTCCCATTCTTCCCTGGTGTGATTATGGTGTCCTGAGGTGAAGTGCTTTATCTGTTTCATATAAACTTACCCCTTTTATGGTACCTCATTCACTATGGAGTAGGTCGGAGAGTATCACCATCGTCATCGCCATCATCATCCACTGATCGAGCTTTACCACCCATGGATGTGCTCAAGCCGTGAGAAGAAAGTGGTAGGATTGATTAAAATTTTACTCCGCATGAGGGTAAAGGCGAAATAAATCACCCAAACCCAATCGTGCCATGTTCTTACGTGCCATGCTTGAAATTACATTTACTACCGGGCTCCTATGCTTGGTATGCGGAGGCACTAGCAAACTCAAAACCAACGCCAAGCCGATTTATTCCCTGAAGGAATGTCGCACCGGTGACTTTGCCGAGATGAAAGTTCGGTTTCAATTACGTACCGAAGGTACGGTATCAATAAATTATTAATGCGAATTATGCGAAAGTGCTGTGGGACAGCGTTGGGTGGAAAGTATTTCCATCGGTGAGGGATGTTGTGGTTGTTATCTTATGAAATTTAGTCCAATTATAAAGCGAATGATAATAATGCGAGAATTTAGTCGCAGCAAGGTAGGTCTCGTTCCACAGGGACACTTTTAGCCGATGGTCTTCTAGGAAAGAGACTTGTAATCTTTTTGAGAAGTCTGTCTTTTACCAAAGTATGGTATGTGAATTTGGACTGTAGATAATTCTCGTTAGACATCTGTCCTAAGTTCCGTGATGTAACGCTACTTTTCGGAAATTCCAGAACTGATGAATCATAGGAATTTTGCTGATCGTTGCATATTGTGATCAACGTCATCAGGAGGAGAGGAGAGTCAGACTTCCCACTGTGTCCATAAGGGAGCAGTTGATAAATGAACAAACTTCTCGGAACTTCTACTGGGGTAGGTAGAATGGATGACAAACGTGTGAATAACAGTCGAAGAATTTATCTGACTTCCGCAATGAAGAGACTCGTTTCCGGCGACTTAAATCTCACGTCTAATGTAACTCAATGACAATACCGACCAGCAGGTATAATGTGTCACGAAGATATCTTCGAGTCAATGCTCAACATATCGCTTATCTGTTAACATTGGTTTAGTTCACTCTCAAATGACATTCGCACAAGAATGTCACAGATAAAGAATAGTTGAAAGGTTTAATGAAGACGATAGTGTAGTTTTTAGTTGTGAAGGAGTTGAAGTATTTGAGAAAAAGAACATTAAGGAAAACTATTTTATAGTTAAGATTCTGCGTAACCTGGGAATAGCCATTCATCTTTATCATTTTATGGCAGTGCGCTTATTCGACTAACTTATTCTAACTTCGCTTCAACTACTGTTCAACTCTGTTCTTACTAACTAAGAGCTCCAAATAAGCGATCGAAAAAGACAAGAACAAACTTGTACAACCATGTGGCGTTGCTGTATCAGACGGCATAGAACGTGCCGAACAAACATGGCATCGAACAGTAGACAGCTATGTGTGTGTCCCACCTAGAAGCAGTGCACACCTTGGCAAGCAGCATAGAACGAACACTGGTTGGTTGAGCCGACAGTACCAGAATTTATGTCTGTTACCGATTTTTGATAGAGCACCCTATCGAACAATGGTTTGTGTTTGTCGAGGATCCCGCATTGTTGATAGAGCGCTCAGTAAGTAAACAAATATTAAGATATTTTTCCTCTCTCTTAAAGGAACTTGGGTTGTAGGGTATTGGAATAAAGCTTCTTGGGATCTTTCCTTACTAATCCACTGTATTGGAAGTATGACTCCAAGAAACTAAGGGACTCGTGACAAGCGATTTATCCGATATGTCCCTTAATAATATATTGTTGACTTCAACTTGTAATGCCAAATTCTTTGGTTAGCTCAATGATATGGTTTTCTTGCCTATATTGTTCTATTAGACCTAATATATTCCCTACACACGAGAGCACCAGATGACATTCAATCGTTGATGTTCTGGATCACTCGCTGATATTGCAAGACTATGGAATCTCCGAGCTCTTGTCCTACTGCCTTGTACTGCCTTATGTATGATATTAGCAAATTCGTTTAATCTTAATGTCTTCATGAATAATCTATCCCTCCCAAGCAAAGCTTTCACGCTTCAATAAGATACAAGTGTTCGTTTCCAAGGATAAACAAACGACAACCCGATCTAATCACGCGTTGTAATAAATAATTCTCGTCGTACTTTCATTTGATTGTGGTCCCAACGGAGCGCATCCTGTTATACGCACCCATTCCAGCAATCGGTGTCACACAACTCCCATCCGACGATTAATTTAATTGTATTTCTAATAGCCTAGTGAATATGAATAATGGTACCCACCTACCCAACCACTTGTGCACTTCCATTTCCAAGTAAGAAGTATCGCGTGCGATTGGAACCGAAATCCCGATCTGCCACTGACCCACCGAATTAATGTAAAGCTCTGGCGTGGTTTAGTTGGTGGCAGTACGTTCGACGCTGGCACACGGTATACTGCCATCCACGTGCTTATTGTTCCCTCGCTCGATTATGCTGGGGCGTGATTATTCGCAGTCGCAGCACTTTCTGTTCCCTCCATCGATCGCACGCTTTCGTCATAAATAATGCCACACGGCGCGCGACTTTCCGTGTGTACATACTTCCCCGCCCGCATTAGAATACATTAACCAGCCCGGGTGTGATGCATCCCCTTATTCTTTCCCTATTAATGGGGTGCTTTCCCATGTGTTCCCATGTGTTGACCTTTTTTGTTGCTGTTGTTGTCGGGGTGTGCTGTTCCTCGGGGAGTGGTCGATAGCGAGCGGTCATGTGAAGTGTGTTTTCTCAACAATCAACCATCGTTCGGTTTGGGGGAATGGTGCGTCATGTGCAGCACTACTACCTCGCCAATCAGGCGGTTTTTTTTTGTTGTTGCTGCTGCTGCTGCTGTTACCATACGAGAGAAGTCGAGTGGTTTTTTATCTGATAAATAGAAACAACACTTTGACCGGCTCGTCTCGTTCGTGCTTCTTGACTTCCACCTTCCCAACCGACACTTTGTATAGGTGCGGGGCTTGGTAGGGTTAGGTGGCGCATCATGTTGCGCGATCGGCTGGCGAGCTATCTGTTGCAGGTGCGAGGGTGTTTCACCCGTAAACCCGTCATTCATCAAACGATTTGCGATTTTTTCTCACGATTTCGCACGTTTACTTACGCAGCCCGATGATTAGCGTTTCGGTGGCTGCGGTTCCATCTCTCAAGCTCGAGCTACGATCGGGACCCGCTTTCTGCTGTATCAAAGTCGACCACACTAGGCGTCGAAGCAGTGGACAGCAAGACAACAATGATTGATTTGCGAAAAGCTAGCGCCAGAATCTACAGTGTAAATAAATTAGCATTATGTTTTGCATTTCTCGATCGCAAAAGCGTCCGAATGTAGCGTGCTCCATCGTATCATCGTTTGCAGTGTTGCGTTTGCTTTTCCACCGTTTTTTGTTGGAAAATAGATAATCCCTGTTTGTTGTGTGGATTGGAATTTTGCAAATAATACGCGCGACGAAGTGGATGTTTAATCAATGTGAAATGGCATTAGGGAAATGGTAAATAGATGCTCGATTCCCGAGGAATTGTTTGTTGGTTTTTCTATGTTGATTTCGCAGTGAGCAGTCTTACGCTAACGATACTTGGTTTTACATTCATATTTCTAACGTTCGGTGTGAGAAAAAGCAAGGTCGCAACCATTAATTATGTGTGCGTGACATGGTTGAACATTCAATTTGTCGTTTGTAAGAAGACAAATGGAGCAAAATGGAGCCCGTTTGAAGCAAACGGTAAGGAAACATCTTCATCGGCGAGGCTTTACTTCCCGGAATCCATTTGGTTGACGAGAAAATGGTTGCTCGTCATAATGGCTTCTCGCTAATGGTGTGTGTGTGCTCCTACACACCTGCATGTGGAGACAAAATGTCTCCTAATAGGACACCTTTATCGGTAACTCGGGAACCTTTCTTCTGCTGCTTTCGTTTTTTTTTTGCTGCTGTTTAGCACTAAGTGTACCTCTGCTTCCCTTAAATGACGAAGGAAATGCAACGATAATGAATCTAACTTTCATTGCCCAGCACAACACACTACAAGCGAAACCGCGTGTCCTTTTTACCGATCGTTTCCGCCGGTTAATAATTATTCCATTAGGGCCCGCAAATTAAGTTTAGTAATTGAATTCCCGATGATCGTAGCCAGGAAGCAACCTAATTAAACATGGCAAAAATACAAGGGGAAAAAAAGGACACAAAATCGGCTTACCTTCGCTTTGCGTGCCTGTATGGGGCGCTTCGGTTGACCGGAGCGGACTCTTCCTGCCTAAACGGTTATCTTATCGCTTGGCGTTGTTTTACTGCTTACTGGTGAAGGTTTCGATGCTTTTACTCGCTTTCGCTTCTTGTTGTCTGCTTGGTTCACTTGGTTCGTACTCGGCAGGTGAGCACGATGGTGCCCGAGAATTGGCCCCGGGAGTTGTAAATCAGAATCCTATTTAACCAGAAATACCGAACGGGGGGAGGTGGTTTCCCGTGGCGTCGTTCTACAGATTTTTATTTATTTTTCTCTTTGGTTTCAAATGATCTCTAAACGAAGATAAAAACGTACCACAGGGAGTGAGAAGAATGGAAGAGGGGGAAAAAAAGAAAAAAGCAACTTTAATTTGACACGAATCACCGGTTTATGATGATTGGGAAGGATAAAATGTGTGTGTGTGGTCCCTTTTTGGGGCGAAAGGGATTTTTTCTTTCCTTTCGTTTCTATTTCCACACAACTGAGTGACAGTTTTCCATTCTTGCCTTTCCAACAAAGATCGTAGTAAGCTAGGGGATGGTCACGTCAATGGTAACTACGGTTAGAATTTGTGGTGACGTATTGAAAAGACAGGTGGAATGTAAGGCAAGTGCCTCTTCGTACAAAAACACGTATAAAAAAGGGCAACAAAAACATATTTGAATCAAGCGAATGGAATCGCTAGTCAGCCAGCTGGTTGCCACACTCCTGTTGCATATTTTTGGACCAAAATTTCTGAACACGTGGACGGGCGTAACACTTTCACTCACCGATCACCCCTCGAATTCACACGAAACACGACGCTAGACGAGGTATAATCGCACGCACTTTACGCACGCCAAACCGAACCAGCTGATCCGCTTCGAACGGCGTCACATTCTTGCCATTCTTTTTTTTTTTTGTTTTGGTAAAACTTTTGCCTGGAACGCGCATTCCCCAAACTGGACTGGTGGAACGTTACATCTTGTGTAATCCTACGCGTTGCAAACCACTTCACTTGTTCGAAATTCGGATTAACCTGAGATAGAGCACCCTGGAAGATTCACGGACACAACACCAACGCAAAAAAGCAATCTTTTTATCGACCGGAAACGTTCGTCTGCTGTCTGACGTCACTGTGCGACACGAAGACACGTTCAAGACCTTAAGACATTCTGCTGCTTCGTTGCTTTTTCTTCTTCTTCTCCTTTCTTTTGTCACCTTCCCGTTTGTCGTACTACACTGCTCGGTGCGGCATGCGACGTTAGGATGACGAAAGTGACACCTCCAAGCGATAAAATCACCAATGTTCGTCTTGCAATCACCGCAAACACTATAACGGTCCGGACCGTTTGCTGCTGTACCTTTTGGCCACCAAAAAGGGGGTTTTGTTTGGTAGGCAAACCGGCGCGCGCTAGACCTACTTCACCGTCGTCAGACTATTCGCACACGAATGAACGATGGTGCGCTGTGACGATGAATGGCAACCTGTGGGAATCGCATGAACACGCGTGTTCACTCGTGCGGAAAAGAAACGGCATGCGTTCATTCTCGCCAGCTGCGCATGAAGGAAGAGCAAAGAAATTGTTTCAAGTGAGCGAGAGGGAGAGTTAGTGTGAGAATGAACGTGTTGTTCGCTCTGGATTGCTACTAAAAGCAGTAGTGGAACGCGAGCAGCGTACAAACGTGTTAGTGGTTCACTCGCTACGCTGCCAGAGTGTTTTCCCATCGACCGCGGCCGCTCAGCATCCGTGCGTGCGTGCACACGGCGCTCCAAACGTGCACGTGCGCCTGAAAGCAAAAGTAAATCGTAAGATCTCGCCAATAAAAGAAAAGCAATCGGTCGGTACACACTTTCTCCGATCGTCTCAGCGTAGCAGATGGCCCTGAATGTGTGTGTGTGTATGTGTGACGGAGGGTTAAAAAGCGCACAGATGGGCGAGTGGGTCTGACAGCATGTCGTTGAGCTTTGCGGGCGACAGGACTCTGACCTAACGCTACCGTTTTGCCGTCGTGTCGTGACGGTGCCGACTCGACTTTGACGGTAGCACTCTGGGACGCCCCGTGGGGAAAACCCCGTTCAATGGGCAGGGGTAAATTTGATTATTGAACCTGTCGGGAGAATAGAGAGCCGCCGCAACCTTTACGTTTGGTCTTGGTCTGGGATCGGTCGGCATTACTGATGCCTGTGCTCACACATCCCGGTACGGTGTTTGTTATCTTGCCGCTCTACGTACCACGCTTGCTGCCCTGCTCGGAAAAACAATTGCCACGGGGGCACGATACACGGGTGTATCGATCCGTACCAAATGTGAAGGGGTGAGCAAATGGATTTACCTTCACCTTCTAGTTTTTTTTTTTGTTTCTTTAGATTTTGTCTTCTTCTTCAGACACTGCTGCCACACGGAGACACCATATGAAGTAAAGTTTGTCTCCTTTTTCTTATTTTTACCACACTATCCTGCTGTATTCGGTCGGAAGGAGAAACAGAGGGTTTGTGCAGCATCGGAAGGCATCGAAAGACAACTTTTCTCGATGAAAAGTTGGAAAAGCTACAACGGTACCATACATGCTCGAAGCGCCTGTACGCTGTATTGTGAGCAGTTCCGCCCGGAGAATGGGAAATGCAAATCCATTTTCCACCGTGGGAAAAGTGGTACCAGTGGGCGAAGAAAATCTACCTACCGAGCGAAGTGCGATGAAGAAAGGGATAAAATATGTGTTCAATGCTACGATTGCGACTCGTTGCGCCAATGCGATGGTGCATTTTCCGATCGAACAGAAGTTGAATGAAGAAGTTGGCTGAGAGTTTTCTTAAGGAAATGTAATTAAATGGAGATGAATGAATGTGTAGTGCCAGTTTTCTTCGTATACGGTTCGCAAAGAAATACTGGAAAGTTTACTGAGGAGCTTTTAGAGTTTATTTTAGATCAACACAGCTGGGGAACCGTTGCCTTGGGTTGTTTTTTTTGTATTTTCTTTAAAGAGATTAATGCTTTAATGCTTGATGTTTGAAATCTTCTTAATTGTTTATTTATTCAGCTTATTTATATAATATTTCTAATTGATATCCTACTTATACATGCGAAGAAAAAAAGATATCTTACAATTTCATTCATGATTAATAATTTGCGGTCTACATTCTGTTCGGCTCAATAGTATAGTTGGTATCGCATACCAATTTAGCATGTTTGGTCCTGGGTTCGAATCTTAATCGAAAAAATCTTTTTCTATATGTACAGAGGATCATATGTAATGTTTAAAGGCTAATTTATGTCTATACAGTGTGGATTGATTTGTCATCAATTGGGATTTTACATCAATTTTACATTCCAAACCAATGTTACTGGTTTAAACCCAATATTGTACACCGCCACATGTGTTCCGTCATCATGTGCAAAACGACCGAAAAGGGCAATCTCGAGCTGGACAAGAGAATGTACGATTAAGAAGAAGGCACGAGGAATTTAGGGCATTTTCCCTTCCAATGGCCCTAACACAACGGACGGTGGAATTTGGTTGCATTTTCCAGAAACCCAAGAATGCTGTCACATTCAATGTCAACCGAAGAGAAAAGCAGACCGAAGAGCCAGTTGGGAAACGGTCTCTCTTGCTCTATTTATACGACGACCAATATCTTATCCTCCCTCCCGAAGACAAATATTGCATTCTTCCCGGTTAGTCGCTTTGCTCTGCAAATGAACACCCTGGCCACAATAAGCCAGACCCACCAATGCCTCTGCCATTTAATCTGGCATCTGCTCGGTCCAGCTGCCACGTGGGCAAATGGTAAACAATGGTGTCAATATTAACAAAGGATTGTTTTTTACGCCCGTGCTAGCTCATTTAATTTGCAAATCGAAAAGACTTGCGAAAACTAGTTCGCAACAGCACCCGGAAAGTGAAAGTGAGTGAGTGAATGAGTGAGTGAGTGAGTGAGTGAGTGAGTGAGTGAGTGAGTAAGAAACTCCGCGTATTGCCACGTGGAGACTGCCGTTCGGCAGACCGTAAGTAAGGTAAGCAATTAGTCAACGTGGCCGTGGCAAATATGTAACGAAAGCGGGTAGGAACCACCAGAACAAATACACGGAGGCACGCAGAGCGAACGGTGACGGTGGCAAATGATGATGTGGAAATGTGACGAAAGTGCTTAATTGATTAGCTTTCCCTTCACGGTCGTTGGCGGGCAGATGAACCGTGAAATGCCAAAAACCATCGTCATCAAACACCATACGTGGTGGTAACGCTTGCCAATGTCAACTTTTCTCCATCCCGGCGTTGGGGAATTCGTTGTGGGAATTACCAGCGCCCCGGAACCGATCAATATATCGGTTGGAGCCGTCAAGCTCTCATCGTTTGCTGTATTGCGCCGAGGCTAGATTCCACGGGCCACGGGTTAAAGCGCTTTTCTTTGCAACCGACCGTAGTGTGGTCCGGGGCAGGCAAAGCAGTTGCCTTCTGGAAAAATGGAAATTTTGAGGCCCCGGCGTTTTAAGAACTGTTGTGTGCTCTCGAGCAGGGAACGTCGAGCGCACTGCTATCATTCGCACAGGTTCTGCAGATGAAGCAATAAATCATACGGACATGTTTAATGGGACGATAGGTTTCCGGGAAAATTGAGATGTTAGATTCCGTGCGTATTCGTGCAATATTGCCGCCACGTCGTGTACACTTCAACGAATGTTGCCGTCGTTGTTTTTTTTTTTTTTTTGCTGTGGGATTAAAGGATGACTTTCGCGCAACGATGAGTACGATTTTCGCCCAAGGCATGTTTATTGAGTGGAAAAAGGTTGTATATCCATTCGGATGAAGATGGGCGGGTTTTATATTTGTGTTTCTGTGGGTGGTTGATGAAGCTTAAAAGCAAGATTGCTGGCAAAGCTTAAAAGCAAGATTGGTTGGTTTAAACAATTTATTGATGTTGCAAACAAATACTTAATTAAAAGATTTTGTATGCAACATCCTTCCGTAATACACGTCACACGATGGTGAGACACTCTCTATTAAGCTTGTTTATGTCCGCGCCGTTCTATTAATCTTGGGCGCTTAATCGAACGAATCAATGGTGAACTCGCATAAATCTCGCATCTTTATCGCAATCCGCACACAGAGCAAAAGTTGATCCCACAACTCGTGCAAGTTTGATGTTATCGCAGTTAGTCCTGTACCACAAATAAGATCGTAAATCTTCAGCTAATGACACACGTGAAAGTGAAGTTGGTCGAACAATTTCAACCTTGTCTTTTGTGTGTGTATGAGTGTGTGTACGAGACAAAAGCAGAAATGTTTGTTTTGATGTTTGTTTGTGTCCGTGGAAAATTGGTGAAGAAAAACATAGCGTCCCCTAGCCATGGTACTGGGGCATAAAATGTGTGCACTGGACTATACACTACTTAGTTCGGTTTGGTTCATTTTGTGTGAATAAAAATTCACCCTCCAGAAGAAATTTCCTTTTTCCAAAAGGAGCTGCCGAGCTGTTTTTTTTTTTTAATTTTCCTGTCCCAAGTCGAGCCTTCCAGATGGTAAAGTTTTGTTTTGCCCAAAACGTGTGCTAAAAGTAGCGTAACAAAAAACTTGAAGTTAAAGCCTTGAAGCCAGCTGACGGGCGAGAAGAATCTCCACCCGTCCAGCTAAAGCGCAGAAACAAAATAGACAGAAGGAACGCAATGCATGCTACATGCTATCCTAGCGAACCAACCTTAAAAAGGCAGGCCACGGGTTTGCAAACCTGCGCCGAACCACGAGTGGTACTTTACTTTCTCGGTCGGTCTCTCTAGTCGCTTCCGGTCGACGAGTGCCCGGTGAGACGTGCACCGGAACTGTCGGAAGAAACGTGTATGGAGACCGCCATCCGAGGAGCTCTAGAGCAAGTAACAATGAAGTGACAAAACAAAACAAGGGGGGGGAAATGGCGCCCCAACCCAGGAAGGAGGGTGGCAGCTTGGTGAAAAACCGGGAGCGAATGTAATATCAGTGATGTCTCTTTACGCCCGAGAAAACAAGTCGATTTCTCGATTTCTCCTGAGATGATTGAAACTCGGTACGTTGGGATGGGATGTGGGATGGGATGGGAAGTCGTCAAAGCGGCCCTATACCTTAACACACACACACACAGACATAAACGCACACAGTGGGACACTCACCGTTGACACAAAATTCCACTCAAAACGAAACGCCTAACCCCCTGGAGGGATTCAATGTGTCGCAACAACCAACGGTGCGTCTCATCGATCCTGAGGGCCGCATACATACATGCTTTTTTCCGTTGTTCCTTCTGCCGACGGAAGCTTTTGTGGCTGTGTCCGTCTTTTTTTTTTTTTGTTTTGTTTGGTTCCTTCTTTCTTCTTTTCTTTTGGTTGGTGCTTCCTTGCACTTCGGTACAGCTTCCGTGCACGGGCGTAAGGATTCCCCGTCAGCTTTCCTTCGGTCTGTTCGGTCTGTTCCGTTTTCCTGCGGAGAACCTTTTCATGACCGTTTGTGCTGTTTCTGCTTTCTTCTTTTTTGGGCGGGGTGGGGGTGGGGACAGGATGTAATATTTCCTTTTTTCGTGGTTACTTTAATTTATTCTCAGCAGCAATTTCGTATTGCATTGTGGGCCGCGGTCTACTCGGTATGTATGAATTGTGTCGTGATGGTATAGAGAGGCCTGTTGACTGTGGTCGTTTCCTGTTAGGCTTACGCACGTGAAAACCTCCCTCCCCCTCCCCCACTAGAGGAAGGGATGGTATTAAATGGAATTATTATTTTTATTTTATTCTTGTTTTTTCGTTGGTTGAAAATGTATTATGCTCAGATGTTTACATGTGGCATGAATTTTGGAAGGCGAAATGTTTTAATAACGAATGCGCCGAAACCTGTTCTTTATGCAGCTTTGGTGAAAACACCTTTTTTTTGTGGTTATTATTGTGCTACATTTTGTGCTTCTGGCGGTGTTTATGTCGAGCAAGATGAATAGTTCATGCGTGTAATGATCATGTTTGGGTCGCAGTTTATTAATTACTTTTTGAAAAATATATATTCCTTTTTCTTTATTTTCTTGATTTTAGTGAATGTTTTCAAATATAATATTGTACTCCTTTTTGCTTCCTTAAAGCTAAATAATAGTTAGAACTCTTATTAAACTTTATTTGCTCATCAAATGAGAAACAAATGTCGTCCATATTTCCCACAAATACAATATTTCATTGATACCTGCACGGTGAATTTCTTCTCTTCACGCTACATCCTACTGGTTTGGTGCGGTGAATGGGGCACTCGAGTGGCATTCAGCTTGTTCATCAGAATTTTGCCTACCCCAGCCTCTTGGTAGGCTTTCCACTTCCAGACTGGCAAATAGTTTCGCCAATTTCTTTCATTACTACATGTTTCCCTCCAAATGCACTTCAGACCCTGTTGTTCCAACCTTTTGTGCGAACTCTGTCCGGCCAAGATGGCAAGATTCGTCTGACGTCACGTACGAAAGAATCAAACCAAACCCAAAAAAAGGAGGTTCCGCCCTATCTCCTTTCGGGAGGTATCCCGTGCTCACACGACCAAAGTGCCGCACGGCAAAGAGTCGAACGAATTGAATCTAATTTTCCATCCTGCCAGATTTCCTTAACCATTTTTCTTTCGGCCAAACGGCACGTCGATAAAAGTGTGCCGTTCGCTTCAACTTGCACGAGAATAACGTTCTTTTCGTGCCTTTTTTTTGGTTTCGTTTTCCGTTCTTTCTTTAGCGTTGACGTGTCTTTTTGGGTGTTTTTTGTTTCTTTTGGGAAGTTGGAAGCTGCACCTGTTCGTAATGCTGCTGCTGCTGCGGTAATACTATTTGCGATTCCTTTTGCGATGTTTATTTTTTTTTGCTTCCATTCTGCGCACCACCGGTAGTAGTGCCGTCTAACACACGCAAAGCGATTATATTATGGTAATGATAATAATACAATCACACCGCGCCACGTGTTCGTACGCTTGTCGCAAAGCGCAATGGAGACGCCTGGTACTCTGTGAGCGGACGAGTTGCGTTTGGATCTGGATAAATCCTACGAAGAAAATCAGCTTTTTCTTGCTTAGAAAAAAAAACACGCTTGCCAATCAATACCTCTGATTGTTGTGTTGTAATAAATTTAATCCACTGCTTAAAATATAGGTCTTCTCGCTGTTGACGTTCCGTTCCTTCGCTTTGTCCTTAGTTCCTTCTGGTAAAGTTCTCAAACAAACAATAATCGATTGTTACGGAATCGGGAGCTTTAATGGCAATCGGAACGATTGTCCCGTTCTCATCAGGCTACAACGATCGTTTATTAACTTTCCAACTGTTCCAACCGTTCACTCTAGCACCCAGTTTCCAGGTAAGAATCCAGCTCGGAGCACTTCTTCCAACATTGTTGGTACCAAAGCTTTCAAAATTCATACTCCAATCCAGTCCGTCCGTACGCTCTGTTCGCTTGTTAGTGGGCCAAAACCGTGTGACTTTCGCCACGCCAGCACATTCCAAACGGCCATAAAACCCTCCGGATCACAATAACCAAGCCACTCAGGTTGGGCTGGCTGGCTGTATGGTTTTTTTTCTCTTTTCTTCTTTCGTTCCTTCAACGTTCGGTTTTATTCAGCAGTCGCTGTATCATGCCTCGCGCCAGACCAGTGCTTCAATCCGGTATTCAAATCTCGATATCCGCTGAAGCGTACCGATGGCTTTGTGCAAGCCTAATAGGGAAATCGAGTTCGAAATGCTGGATGTTTTTTTTTGTACGTTTGTTGCTTTTCAGCATCCGTAACGCTTTTTTCTCCAGCGAGGTTTGGATTGCTTTAGTTGAATTTATTTGTGTGTTTTTTTATTTTTATTTTGAAGCACGTTATATATTTATATCCTCACTTTGGAGGCCTTCGACCTTATGCTGTGTACATTTTTTTTTTTTTGGTGGAATTTGTTGTTCCCTTTACATTTTACCTTTAGTTCGATATCGTTTCATGACTGCCAAATTAAATTTAAAAATCTTTTTAAATAGTATCCAATATTCGATAACAATTATTTCACTTTCTGAAACACGATAAGGCAAATGTTTTTCTTTCGTTTTTATCGAAATTTATACCCTCCTAAAAAAGGGTCATAAAGTAAGATGAATTGTAATACCGTTTGTCTCCATTCGTCTGCCTTTTGCCATGTTTACACAGCACAAAATCCATTCCAAGTGAGGTTATGTTTTCTGCGAACCAGCACTACCGAAATGGTGTCTCTGCGTACGTTCTCGCTATGGATCACCACTCCCTCCAAACAAAACATATATGCCACCCAATTATGGTAATTAAGGTTAGGGTGGTGCGACACGGTGTCATACATTGTACGTACGGTGCTACGCTTATGCGGTTATGAATATGTTTGTTTTCCGATTAATCCGTTGCGTACAAAAGTTATACCTTAAAACTTATAATCGGGCTTAACATTACGGTTGTGTTTGATTTCGGAATGGTCGACGCATGTTCAACACGCACACCACACACGTGGTAAAGCCATTTTACAACGTTTCCTTTCTTCCGCACTAATTGCACGCGCGCGTTAATAGCGCAACCGTGATTTGAAGGCTTTTCGCCCGTTCCCATCACAATGCGGGCGTAGTAATCCCATATCAATGTCGTAGGCACAACCATTTACTTCACTTTCGCGGTACACGCATACACGCAATACCGAGAGCTACCGGGCGTCTCCATCAATTGAAGGACAATACCGGTTGTGCGGTGCTGTACGTGCCGATTACGCCGATACGGCCTATCAATAACAAGTGTATTATCTTTCATCACAATCAACACAACCATCGTGTTGGTGCGCGTCAACGCTGGTTGAGTGGTTGCGCTTATCCCACTCGGTCGGTGTACGGCCATTATCCGGTACCCAGTTGTCACGTGTTGTGCTGCCGTTGGCAGCTTCTCAGCTGGACAGTTCGGGTAGCTTTAGTTTTTATTTTATTTATTTACGTCGCCATTAAATAAAGTACGTTAAGGTACAACAGAAGCAAAAAATCTGACCAACACAAACCACTGGGAATGGGGATGGTTTTTTTTTTTTGGTGTTTCCACGAATAATAAATCGATTGTGATGGGGAGCAACTACTGCTGCCAGGTTTTTAAAATGCTGTTTTAATCGTAATGCTAAGATCGGTTTGCTAGCTGCTTTCGTCTGTACGAGTGTTCGTACAATGTAAACATTGTTATCCAAACGGTTGTTCCGAATCCAATTTATCCACTGCGTACGCTTGTTAGTTCTGTTTCATCTGTTTGTGGTTGTGCTGCATAAAGCAAGAGAGCCATTTTCTGCCCTTTTTTTCCCACGAAACTGGTTCCGAAACTGCTTTTGTTTTGTGACAGCACTTTTGCCGCCGTTTTTCTTTGTGCAGATCCGAGATTTATCTTTCCACCGCTGGTTTACGGTCGGTCAGCACACACAAAAAAACCCCGCTTCAAAAATCCAAATCACCCTACTCAAAAAGTGGACCAAGGGCTCGGGGAAAACTGGGCAGTTTTTCCGCCTTTTTTTTTTGACACCATAAACGAAGGAAATTCCTCGTTAGACCGCATGACTAAAGATGTGTGTGTGTGGGCTTATTTATTCCGACCCGGAAGAGGAACCACTGCTGCTGCTGCTGCTGCTGCCGGTGGCGGACGTTGAGGTCGTACCGGACGACGAACCTTCCGGTGGTGAGGGTGGTTTCGATTTCTTCTTCCGACCGGTGGACGCTTTTTCGTGAATTATCTCGAAGCTACCACCGGCCGGGTCGGTTCCGTTGCGTCGCTTACGCTGATGGCGTGCCTCGCCAGTAACTCCATCTTCGCTACGATCGCTCTCCAACGTGGTCCGGTGCTTTCGACGGTTGGCCGAACCATGCTTAGCGTCCGTATGGCGGGTGGAAGATTTTCTGAAACGAGACACACGTAAACATAACAGAACGGTCGCACTCTCTGGATGAAGATGGTAATGATGAAGGATGGCAGCATGTATATTTATATCGAGCGGCGTGTCTAACATACGGGAGGGTCCAAGGAACCCACCCACCCCATGGAGGATGAGTATGCCGTCCGTTTGTGGAGCATTATTCCGGGTTATAAGTTATAATGGAATAAAACTCCGCCGAGGTGGAAACATTGCCTCTCTTCATCTGGTGCTGGAATCCTGGAAAAAGGCACACATACACACATACGTACACATCATCATCATCGTGTATGATGTTAATGCAATGTTTTTCCATCACAAGTGGCGAAGAAACGAGACACTCATCCTCATCCGTGTTTTTTAGGGGCTAAAATCACATCCCTTATTTTGTTGCTCCACTCAGACACACACACACACACACATACTGTGAAATATTCGTTCATCCATATGACTGTGGTAGATGGGTTGAACGTTAGTAATTTGGTCGGCAGGAATGGAACCACCGATTGTGGCACCGGCACAGGCGGATATCTTTCTCAATTAATATTAATCCGAAATGCCATCATTTCGTTCGTTGCGAAATCTTTCCCAGCCCCAGGAGGGGCCTTTCGAAGGGGTGAAGATTTTGCGGAACTGTGGGGTGTTTGGTAGCGAATTTTGGGATTATGTGCAATCGAGCATTCGTACAGGCGTTTCGTTACTGTCGTGAGTCGTGCTAGCTCACGGCGGAAAAAATCGAACTTCAAGCGATTGAGAGACAGAGAGAGATAGAGAGAAGAAATGGACCTTTTTTCCAGGAATCCAGGATCGATAGGACAGCTTTTTTTTCTGTTTCTTCACTTAAACCTGTGTCTCGGAGCATATGTTAAAACGAGTTTGTGAGGTTATGTTTTGCACACGTTTCACAACCCTGACACCCCGCATTGTTTGTGTGACATTGAGCAATATTTACGGCGTTAACCTTTGTCCCCGTGTGTGCTTGTGCTCGAATGGATCTTTTACCTGTCCTTTGCGTCCTTTGATCGACGGTCGTCACTTTTCGCGTTACGATCATCAGCCGCACCGTCGTCGGTGTCGATCGGCGGTGGCAACGGATCGTCCTCATCCGACACGGTTCCGGGCCGCGGCGGCGACGGCTTCACCGCTGACCTCCGCAGACGCCGCTGCTCGGCCGTAGTCTGACTGCTGGCCGTCGAGTAGCCAGTGTCCTTGCGGGACGAGGACGATCTGTGGCGGGTGGAAAAGAAACGTCAAATCGAAGGAAATGGTACCTTCCGGGATGAGACAAATGATGATGATAATGATGATGATGCGGGAGTAGGTTTGGCCAGTCGTTGCTAGAGACACTTGTACTAATTGAGCGTCCCGAAAATGCGCAACAGTGGCGTGCCGTCACGGGTGATTAATTGCGCATAATTAATTCGTACGCATCCACGCTGTTCCCGGGTGGATTAGTAACAGGTTTTGGGGCACTTTGGGTCTACGAAACAAATGCGAACCATTTTGGGACTGGGAAGTCCACTCACTTACCGACTTTTCCGCGAATGTTTCGACTTGCGTGCTTCCTGCTGGTCCGGCTCATCATCTCCAACATCTGCCACTTTCCTGTGTGGAAAAGAGAGAAATGGAGAGAGATGGAGGGAGATAACCCGATGAATAAGTGGAGGATCCTTCACATCGATCTGCTTTGATGAGCCGGTTCGTTCCAACGTTTCCTGGAACACAACTCACTTGTTCCTTCTCTGTTCGCTACCATTCTGGACCAGATTTCTATCGGAATCCGGTACACTCAGCCGGGAAAAGTTAAACATTGATGAAAGGCGCCAAAAGTTTTGACATAAATGGCTGACGCTCGCGCTCACAACTTTCACATCCCCGGCTGGTAAAGCCGGTGTTACACAGAAATGCTTCATTTTTTTTATTGTTCCTGGGAATGCGAGCCAAACCACTTAATTTCACCACGGCACGGTCGTTGTACGAAGCGAACGGAACGAACCCGTCCGGTGCGATACCTTCACGATCACAATCAGTACCTTTAAGCATTCGCATTAAAAGTGCATCGTCGTTTGGCGATGGAAGCTGGCAATGGAAGTTTGCAAAATCACTACCAGGACCTTCCTGTTTTACTGTTGCCCGGCAATAGGGGAACAGTTCTGGAACAACAGTTTGCGAAAGTACGCTTGGTCTTGGTTGGGAAACTGGTGGGATGAAAGGGAAAAATCGACTTTTCTTTAGCTCCCGGAGGGATCAATTCCGGGGCAAAGTTACTGATGGCCAAAACTCTCAAGGACGTGCGGTAGTGGAGTTGCCCACTGTTCAAGAGTTAACTTATCTTCTGCTTTTGCACTTGAAGTAGCAAACTTTCAAACTTTCTGCTGCAAGACGCTCACGACGGTAAGTCGGCTATTTTACCGATGGAAATTAAATTTACAATCGAAGGAATTTAAAATGCCGCGATGTAGCCAGCCATTCTTCTTCAGCTTTCTTGTTAAATGACGCTGTCGGGAGGATGAAAAACAACGCAATCAACCTAATTATGCTGGAAGCGTATCGTATTAACATGAATCTTTAAACAACTGTTTGCCTATCGGGCAGAGAATTAGACGTCGACGTTTAACGGAAGAGTTTGTTTTAGGTAAGCTTTCCTGCTTAAGTTTGGAAGTCACGCTTAAAAGATTATTTTGTTTTTTTATTTTTAGATATTAAACGTTGCATGCTTGATGAGCGTACCGAAATGTTGTGATAATTTAAATGCTCGCGCTTAAATAAACATCTTTCCCGCGAGAGCGAAGCGTAAACATTCGACGATCCATTCATCGTCGGCTTTGGCTTTATTTGCGAGCAAGCAAAACAGCCGCAAATAAACGTGCGTGCGTACTTTCTTCGTTAAGCTGCTCGTGCTCTTGCACTGGAGAAAAGATTCAATTTACCAATGGAAAGTATCGTCGGTAAGCTCACGTTCCTACCATGCCTGGAATCACGCCCATTTAAGCTGGAATCGAATCATAGGTTTATTTCCTTTATCCGTGCCACTATTAGCATATTCGTTGTTTGGCCACCTCGGTTAAAAGTCTCCATCACCGTCGAATACTTCTGAAATGGTGCGCGGATCGGGATTCTCATAATCATAACCACTGTCGTCCGGTACGGAAAGGTTGAAATAAATTGATCGAACGCGTCACACGAACTTTTGGCAGGAAAAAGGGTTCTAACGACACCACTTCTCGACCGTGGGCTTCATACGCTTCACCCGGAAACCGGGTCTCTTTCGAAATGGACGACACAGCTACGAGCGCGTGTCGAGGACGCGCGAAGAAAATGGCATCGATTCATCGACGCTGGCTGGCTGCTTCCTGTGGCCTACATTTAGGGGCATTCGCTCGCAAACGTTCGCTGGCGGAC
>STHB01032830.1:0-10183 GCA_018908115.1 Anopheles rivulorum
TATTTTTAGTATCCATCAAATCATGAAATTCAAATTAATCTAATAATAAAAATAAAAATTAAATACTTTAAAATTAAATGTTACTTTTGTTTATGTTGCATTTTAAAGTTTATCGATAAAATCAAGCAAAAGTAACTACTGCAGTTACAGTTTTGCGTTCCAGCTCAATGATTACGCATGTACATTTTCCATTCCAAAAACATATTTTAATTAACGTCCTAAGGAGAACCGAATTACAATTTCCCAGCAATGTAGTTGTTCTTTCTTTGAAGGCACATTGCACAACATTTTCACTGGGCGTATAACATTGCTGCAAAACAGATATTGACTATCGGAAATTATTGAGCTAAACAGAATCCACCCCGGGAAGAGCACCGAGGCAAACATTACACCCCAGCACACCATGTTCACAGTGCATGCAACTTCAAACATGTGTTCGGGAATGTTTGTACCCAAAACGGCTGGGAACTCATTGGCACAAAGTTTATGATTTAAGGGACCGCATCGCGGGCAGGCTCCAGCCAACAGCCACTTTTCGGAAGGTGGAAGTAATTTGTTTGAGTAGTCTTTTCGATTCGTGCTGCCCACCTTTTCCGGTTCGCTTCCCTTCTTGCGTTTTCCCACTTGCTTTCCTCCTGCCCCATTTTAAAGGGAAATGGTCCATTTTTCATGCACATTATGTCTATTAATAGGCGCACCCCCAGAAAATATGCGTCGCACACGTGCGTCTCCAAATGGTCCGCTAAATGGTTATGGTGTCGACGATTTAAACACTTCGGTTTTAAGTTATATGGCATTTTTGGTCCCGATAATTTGGGTGTTTTTTGTTTTGTGCAAATGTACAACCGACAACGCGGAAAATTCCCTCTCCACGTTCAACGTAAGAACAGTCTTTCTTTTTACGGGATCGTAAATAAAATTCGCTCGCCCGTGTAATGTACCACAAAACGCTAGATTAACCGTATCGCTCCCGATTAATTGGCAAAGTGGCTACTTATGGGAGTTTCGTTGGCTTCATTCGATTAGCAGCAGCGTGCGATGATTTATCTTTCTTCCCCTTTTTGCAGCCATTCAACTGCCTGCACTGGAAGTTAAAGTAGCAAGATTCGGTGGAAAATAGCTGGAAGTAGCACCGGGTCGATCATTCGCTCTTGCCGTTGCGATGCGATTACGAACAGCCGTGTAGAACCAAAACCGTTTTCTGCGAATGGAAAATTCAAAGATTGTGTTTCGTTCGGACGTGAACGTATCTCACAGCAGCCGGAAACATTGAGCTGCGTACGGAATGCAAAAACCATGCACGAAATCGCCATTCCATGTGCTTCAATGTGCAAATATGCTTCCGGGCATTTTATCGGTTACGGTAGCGGGATGATGAAGTTTACGATGCTGGCCGGCTGCCAGCAAAAGGTGCCGAAAAAAAAGGGTGTTGTGTGTGTCAGTATTTTAGCATGTGTGCAAAGTGTGGAGCATCGGATTGACCAACCGGAAGACAGAAAAGTGTAGATGTGTAAAGCAAATGTAAAACATGTAGTGCGTTGCAATACAAGTAGTACAGCACTACAGCATTATACAGCATAAGATGTTATAAAATTCCCGAAGTATTATTCAAAAACGAAATGTACTTCCAATAATAGTTAAGAACAGAACAGAAACTAGAATTAGCTTTTAAAGTAGAAGAATTTAGACATAAAAAAATCTCTCAGCGATTATAAATAATTCTCACGAAAAATTAAGCAAGATATAACATAATTTTTCACAAAAGCAATGATAAGTTCTTCTACTATTGTTAAAAACTTGTCTCAAATCGCAAATCAAGAAGAAAATTAATAAAATTTTATGATTTTTTTGGATTTTTTTAGACTTTTTTTAAACCCGCAGTTATTGATTCCTTTTTCCTACGTACCAAAGCCAGGATTTTTTCAATATCGTTCCCCGTCTGGATTGATGTTCAAGGGTTCGATAACCCTAATCCTGATGGATTTTCCATAAATATTAAAATTAAAATAAATACCTCGATTTTAATGTTCCACGTACAACAAAAAAAAAAGAAAACATCAAACAAGCACCCCACCAATGTACTAGCTTCAACTTTTCTCTTTTATTCTCGATTCTTTCATGTTTCTTCTTCACATTACCGGTACACCAAAAAGAAAAAAAAGAATTATGGCAAACAAACTGAAGAAATTTCCGAGCAAGAAACAATCTCCGACATCGTACAGCACGCTTCATCGACTTCAGCACACATCACATCGGAGCCACATTTGTTGCGGAAAACGTGTACGAGCAGCAGCATTTGCATACGGCATCGAAACCAATCAATAATGGTGCGTATCCGGGGGATGGGTACGCCAGTGACCTTAACCGATCGCATCTGGGTAACGACGGTGCAGTAATTTCCACCGCAAGTTCCTTCGCCGCTTCATTCGCACGGTACGAGTTCGATGCGAATTTAATTGCCCTCATCATAAACACCAAGAGCCCCGAAGTTCGTACGATTCCATCCAGCAGCAATTCCATCCAGCAACACCGTGCTGTGCTTTGCAAACGGGGTAAGTGTACGATTTCTTTTGCCTTTTTTCTAATGATAAAGTGAAAAAAAAGAAGGAAAATGGTTAGGCACCGGGTTCCGGACAGAGCAATGAGCGGAAATTGCGAAAAAATCCCCGTTTTAATGATTATGGTACTATGGCCGGTGCGCACTGGTCCCGATCGATCGATCCCATCGGATTCGTACGATCGCCATTGCCTCAGCATGACCAACGTTCCAACGTTACTGCAAGTCTTTGCAAATTTGTAAGTAGCAAAAAGCACTATTCGTTGCGAGCATTAATTTTATAAACGCGACCTTTGCATAAACAAAACAAATATCGGTCAGTAGAAAAAAAAAACAAGTCCAGCACTAAGTAAAGTTCGATGAACATTAAACGTATGCAAAAAAGGGCTGCTGCTGGGGCTAATAATTGCCATTTTCAAAATTAAATAATTGGACAACACTTTTGACATGGATAAGACATTCGTGTTTTTGTTAAGAAATGCATAATAAATGGAGTGATCAAAGCGATTTTTTGTACGACTTCTCCCAATGGCCAATGGAACAAATTATTCCAATGTTTGGTCTTTTAGTCTAGCAATCCTACGCAATACCAAAAATCTTCGATATCTCCTTTCGTCAGAAAGACCAAAACATTGGACTTAGGTTCTGGTTATACAATCGTATACTTATCCCGTAAAGTGCAGTCGAAGCTTAATACGAAAACTGAAACGATAAAGTATTATCTTTAAAAGATTTAAACAACAATTTAATTGTTGGTTTGTTGTTCGCATGAGTTTCACAAAGTATTAAACTTTAGATCGAATCCTTATCCCTATCCAAACTTATTATCGTCAAAAGTACCACTACGGAGAGGAAAGTTCTAGAAAGAATGAAGATAAACATTGCTAAGCAAAAGCGGTTTTCGAGACGAAATTCTTGTGAACGGCAGACAATCGCCGGGCAGACGCGACTGAAGATGCTGATGGAACATTTTGTTCCGTCGATGTCTTGATGGATGACGAGACCTTTTTAATGTGGTATGGCAACGAAAGACGTTTGTGCGGAGTGGTTTACATCTTGCACCAAGACGGGTAAGCATTAATGACTCCTGCACCTTTTTCTGGAGTAGATTCTTGGGTAAGCTGAGTCACAAAGCTTCTTCCAGAAATATTTTATCATTTCAACTGATCTCTTTGATTTTGACCACCAAAACCAAGATATCACTGGAGAAGATGGTCCAGATAATGCTGAACGTTTTACCGCAGTCCACCAAAATTTCGAATGACCTTTAATTGCATCCAAAAGATCTTCTTCGGAGTAACCTTTAACGATAGACCCTCTCCAACAAATTCGTGATCCGATGTTAACATTTAGTTTTAGTCGACGGACACTTCGCTAAAATTACGACCAACTATCGAAAGAACACTTTACAGGCAGTTTGGAGTTTTTTTTTTGTTAAACATAGGATTCAAATATGTTTTGTTGCATTCAATTAACTCCATTAGGGGTTTTTTGTCGACATTCAAAATTCGTTCTTAGCTCAAGCAGCGTAACATGCTAATCGATCGTTGATTTAAAGTTTTGTGCACAATTATCGCAGAAGCGAAGCAGCAACAACAAAAAAACTCCCGATCAAAAGCAGCACTTCAAACCTACTGATCATCGTCATCCTGCATTAAAAGATTCACATATTCAAGTTCTCCCAATAGCTCCCCCAAAAAAAAAGAAGGATCCACACCATATTTTCGGTGCGCTTTGCAAAGGGTTTTTACGGGTTACAATGTCAATAGTTACGAAGCAATCGTTACAGAATATTTGACCTTCGCCTTCGTCCCCTAAAAGTGTCTCAACCAGCAGCAGCAGCAGCAGCAACAGGCTTAGCCGGAAACTAATTGAAAATAAATCCTACGCCAGATTTGCAACCCTAACCCCTTAACCTTTCGCACAGTATCATTGGGTGGGTCGAAAAATCGATTTCTGCAATGGGTTGGCAAGAGATTACCAAACAACCGAACCATCGAACTTTCAACCATTTGTTGGTTATTGTTAGGCTACGACCGGGCACAGATTGGTAGCTAAACGGTGGAGTGATATTTAGGACGGGGACGGGGTCTGGTACGCTATTTGATTTGATCGCATTTTCCTCGTTTTGATCACATTTCCCACAACTGCAGGAGCATGGGGATTGGTGGGAAACAGCTGGAAACATAGGAACCGAAAAGGAAGGTTACAAGTGACAAATTTTATGGGTAAGCATTAAAAGCTTGCTTGCAACGGTGGGGACCAACGCGCTAGGGACAGTTTATTATTTGGATCCCAGCGGAAGAAGATGGTGCGTTTTTCGGTAGTGTTTGGACTGCTTTGTGGGCAGAACACGAGCGAGTTTGAGATTTCATACCTCGCTGGAACACTTTTACGATGGCGCACTGATTCAACGGGCTACAACACGGGTCGTGGCCGGCAATTGTAGCATTGAAAATGCAAATTTAACAGCAAGCTTGGGGTTCGCTTGTTGTTATATCCGTGAATATTGGACAAGTTTTTGTGTCGCAAGGCAGAAGTTTGGTTATTTTTTTCTTCGCGTCGGATCTTGCTTCTGCAGACACTGATGAAGTACGGCATTGATAGTACAATTTAATTCATCCACACCATCGGTTTTATGAGAGTAAATGATGAAATTAAAGAGAAACATCTGCAATGAAACCATAATTGGATTGTTTTGTTTAGTGATTTTTTTTAGTCGCTCTCAAAAAGTCTCAAGTGGTTTAATTAAATTTGAGCAACTTGAAAAAAAAAATGAAAATTTTAGCCGTTTTTTTTGCAGATAGGTTAGGAAAGTTATAAATTTATGCAAAAAGTTTTCCATGCTTCATGAATACTACAATGAACTTCTACAGTTGTACAGGTGAGCAAGCATTTTGGACAACGCAAGATGCTGAATCTGAATAAAATATGCAAAACTCCTCGGTCGGAGAATTCTTTAATAATTAATACATTTGTTCATAAGTAATTTATTCGATAAAATATTCAGCAAACGGAGGCATATCTCTGCATTCCATCGAAAATCATAAAGTCATCGATCTTGGGACCGAATACCATTTTTGTTTTTGCTCCATATGTTCGGGTCGTGATGGAAACTTTCTAACGTAATAGATAGTTGATAAGGAAAATGGTACACAAAAAAAGTGCCAAAGGACAGTGTAAGCTACCCGCTTTCCCAGATGCTCTTTTAGTTCAAGGTCAGTGAAGTTTACAATGCTATACACGTCATTGATCGAGCCAGTATCTCCGGAACTGGTTCCAAAATTTGAAACATATCGGGTGTATAACGACGGTTTCGGCTACGTGTTAGCCACATGTGACTTTAACAAAGTTCTCCCAAATGGGATGTGAAACTTTCTATCTTCCGGTCGGCCGCGCAAGATAGAGAAAAATGAGGAAGAACTCCTTTTCAAACAAAGGCCTTTTTCCTGTTTTACGTAAGATCATCGATGAAAGGGCTGAAATATGAGTATTTTCCTGTTTTAATCCTAGGATGCTACTTGCCACAGGAAACTTTCACGATTGCATTTAGCATTTCTTAGAATGTATTATTTAATGAGATAAAAACTAGTTCTTCGTCTTTTTGGGATAAAAACCTGCGGCAATGTTGGGTCTAATAATTCCCAAATTCCTTTGCTTCTGTAGCTGGTTCACTATTAGTCCGTCACAATGGAAATATTTCAAGCTTGCATGAACAGGAAAATGAACAAAGTTCATCTGCTATAAATCATTAGTCTCTAGAGCTATAAATAATATTAACCTTAAATAAAATGTAAATCATCAGCTGACAAACCCTTAATTGGTATGGAAATTTGTTGGCTCCTGTAGTAAAAGTAAATTATAGATAAAATGTACAACGGTACACAATTACACAATACAAATGTACACAATTACAACAGACTGAATAAGTTGTTCATCTAATTCATCCATAAGTTGTGTTTCTTTCCCACGTACGAAAGCATTTCATGAAGACAGACGTGTTTTTGCTTCCATTTACGAATGTACCATATATTTCATTTCCAGCCGAAATCGAAGGTGATTAGCTATCGTTGCGATGGTACGAAAAATCTCGCACCCACCATTCGAGACACTCACACGTGTTCGTGTCAATATTTAGTCCAATGTGAAACACGCTTCCCACATTCATCAAGCGGAATCACCAGATGTCTGCATGTGTACGATTTTCACTTCCTGCTTCATCCATGGGCCAGTTATTCACGCCCCGGCCATTACATTCCATTGGTTTGCCTTCGGGTGCAGAACCATCCGTGTTACCCTGAACACATTTACGGGCGCATCGACCGGGAGTGTGTGGTACCGAATGTTTGTGACTGAGTTTTGACAGAATTATGGCAGCAGCACTTGGTTCGTGCCGTTCCTGTTCGAGTGTGTTGGAGGCCAGACCCGGGCCGGTACGAGATTTCACACGTGCTCGGGGTCGCGTATCGGATCGATTTTCTCCTGTGGTCGTTGCACAGTGCTGACCGCCGTTTGTGGGTTTAATTGATTCGATATCTCGTTCTCGCACACTTCCTTCGCTCGCCATCACGTTTTGTTCCGGCCGGCTGTGCAATGTGTGGCAATGGTCAGTACGGAAATTGAAAACCTTGTAAACACCAACGTTGGTGTCCGCGCTGCTGCACGGTGGGATGTGTGGATATGCCATTGGAAATGCTTCCCGCACCAGGGACAGCGTATGGCGCCGGCAAAGCGCGGCACGACAACTTCGCCAACTGAAAACTGCAAAACCTCATTCGGTGCGTTTGAAATGACCGCATAATGACCGTCAACGATCCATTTCAAAGTCGATCAACGCAAACCGGCGTCGGTGGGTGAAAGTGACCCCTGACCGTGGGTGGTGGGCAATAAGCGACCGTAAGGGAAATAATTACCATCCCACACTAAGCCAACCCCTTTATTGCCTCATCGTTTTTAGCAGGAAGAATGTTTGGGTAAATATTTAAACCAAACTGCCGGCACATCTACTACCAGTCGGGTTGAACAAAAAATAAAATAAAATAAATTGCCATCTGTTTTATCGCTTTGCAAAAAAAGAAACTTCACTCAGTTTCAGGTTTGGTTTTCAATATGCGGGCGCGTGTCGCACAAAAACCAACCGCCGTCACGAACATTTCAACCACGTACTTTAAACTAGCGCTAAGTACTTTCGCCCCCACAACAAGTGAACGTTTATGTTTATCTTTGGCAATGATTCTACAATTTTGCTTCCCATTCTAGATGGGAAACCTTTCGCCGGAAAATAAACCAACGCCAACGGGTGCTAAATATCGTGAGGACGAGTTAGGTCCCAATAGAATCGGCTGCCGTGCTGATGTTAAGTATTTTCAATCGAATAAATAAACCGTAACCTGCCCAGATCAACAGATTGTTGATTTTGATCGGGTTTCGATGCTTGTACGGACACTGTTTGTTCTTCGATTGTAAGCAATCGATCAAAAAGACAAATCAAAACTTGGCATGCTGCAAAGCGGGATTTTAACGCTAAATCAATATCCGACTTGGCGGGTCAAATGATCGATGAGGCTCAACCGAGTAAGCTCGGCTGTTTATTCTGATAGCAATTAGCGGAGTGCACGTGCCTCGTTTTAAAGCTGATGGCAAATTTAATAGTACCATTACAGATTAAATTGTACTTTGAATATATAATTTATATAAGAGTGATTCATATAAAT
Organism: Anopheles rivulorum; assembly: GCA_018908115.1. Classification (NCBI taxonomy): domain Eukaryota; kingdom Metazoa; phylum Arthropoda; class Insecta; order Diptera; family Culicidae; genus Anopheles; species Anopheles rivulorum. Next base: position 8,272 of record STHB01032830.1, read on the forward strand.
TTTCAGTGAAGAATCATTTTAATCAAGAGTTGAATCTCAAGAGATTCGTTGATCTTCATAAATCTTTCAATACGTATCGAACGATTTATGAATCTTCAAAGATTTATGGCTTTGTTTACTTTTGTAGTGTTTAAGTATTAGTAGTGTTTGAATAATTATGAAATATTTCAACATTTGAAATATTGCAAGAATGTTCATCTGAAATCAAATGTTCATGCAGAAAATGGCGCAAAAATCATGAATCATTGATGATTCATATTTTTTTAATGATTCATAATTCTTGCGAAATTTATCAGACAAACTAAAAGGTGTGATATTTTTGGAGATATTTTGAGAAATTTATGACTCATAGCACTAGACTTTCATTCGTTTTAAGGATTTTTTCAGATATTTCAATCGCAAAAAGATTCACCCAACTAACATACCAATTTTATGCCTAAAGGCACGATTCGATACGATAACATATCAACCATTTACAGTGTATTCGTTAGTTCAAGCCCTCTTTTGAACTGAACGATGGAAGAGCAACGATGGCATTTGATGGATGACAAAATATTAGAATAATAAAACGAAACAGGCTCATTGGTTCCTCATGGCAGAGTAAATTTGTTTGTTCGCATTTTCTCCATTCCAATCCGTTGTTGAAGGTTGATTCGTTTCGGCAATTTGATTTTTTTGGTTCCCCCCTCTTCCCTCTTCTCATCCGAACCCTTATCTTTTCGACCACCCACACCCGTCGAACGTTGTTGCGTCCCACCTGCGTATCATCCTTGTGTCATCAAGTAAACACGTACACCGTTACCACAGTGAATCATAAACAGTGTGGGGGACATCCTCCAACCCTGGCGTCAGTTTTGTCCTCATGGGACAAGAATAAACGGTCGTATGTTGTCTCTGTGTGTGTGCCTCCAGATTTTTTTTATACGCATGTCGTTCTACTTAATCTTCTCAGTGTCTCGTACACGGGAAAAGGATCACGATTTCTCACCATTGTTAGCCCCAGGAGGCAGTATTGGGGCCAGGTTTTGGAGTATCGATTTACGAACCCAACGGTGCTGGGCAACCGGACTCGAGCGGAACACTTGTCCCCGGACGGGTGTCCTGTTTGGTCTGTCAATTTCCCTTCCTTGCTGAGGTTCATTGCAATTTTTCCATAGTTTGAAAGAAATAAAACACACACACGGACTCACGGACACTCGAAACAACAACATCCTCCGCTATGTAAAAAAATGATGATGATGATCCGGTCGGAAAAGCTTTCGACAGAGACGACAATATTGATTGCATGTTACGTCAGCTTAACCGGACGGCCCGGCGAAGGACCTTCATCAACGGAGGGATCACACACATACACACGCACACAAAAGAAAAAAAGCGAAACGGGACAAATGCCCCCGAGGTGGGTGGGTTGACGTTTTCAGACTATATCAATCTTACCAGCTTCCTGTAAAGTCATCCAAGTTTACCCTTCCGTTACCCTGGGCACCGGTCCCTTATCAGCATGCAGCATCCGGTTGCTGCATGTTTGGGGAAGCAACTCAGCAAAATGGATCACGGCGCCTTTAAGAAACCCTGGCCGGTGGGGTTGAGGTAGATAAATGTTTCGTTCCGTATCGGCAAACCTTGATCAACGGAATTTGGTCGAAGACGGACAACGCATTATTTGCTGACCGGGAAACCAAATGCCGAGACTGTCCCAAGCCAAACTCACGCACACACAGTCGCTGATTACGACGTTATTGTATGCGCTGCGCTGCTGGATGGAGTGATTATTCCTTGAGCAGGCAGTGTTTTGCACGACAATAACTAACAATTCAATTTGATTGGCACGACGTAAATTTGGTGTAATTTGCCTTTCCGGCCAACAAGTGCCCCTTTTTTGGGTTAAACTGCTGCAGTGGCACAAAAAAAA
>STHB01032831.1:0-10183 GCA_018908115.1 Anopheles rivulorum
CTGTCGCATGCCGATGTCGATGTGGGCCGTTTGAGTTGTCTCCACGCGAACACGTGGTTCAGTGGTATGCTAATTAAAATGCCTCTTTTTCTGTCCCTCTTTTCTGGCTCTCTCTCTCTCTCTCTCTTTCTCTCTCTCTCTCTCTGTCGATCCTTTATCCTCTTTCCACGCAATGTTTAAGCTGAAATTGGGTTGAAAAATAAAATTTGGTACAAAAAATGTTTTGTTTCAGTAAAGCTTTAACAAATGTTCCTTAATTTAATACGAGTTATCAGTTAATGTTTCTATTTAGTTTGTTTTTCTATTTTAATTTTGGATATCTACTATCAATGTTTTGTTAATTTTACAACAACATTATTCATTTGAATTGTTTTTCTCGTATTTTTTCAATTTTTTAACATTTCATTTTAACGTGTTAACAAAGTATTCCTTTCTTTAAATTCGCCTTATGCTTCGATTTCTTTGTCTTGTTTCTTTTCCTTTTATGTTATTTTTATGCACATTTAGTGTTTCAAATTAATATGTTTATAAAATATAAATAATTTTTTTATCTTTATGTTTATTATTTTAATAAAAAAATTCTATTTAATTAAATAATTTAATTTAATTAATTTAACTCAAAAATAAAATTTACTGCAAAACAATTAAAAGGAACATTTTATTCAAATTTTGTCCGAATCACCGAACAAAACGTTCTGCTCAACAAAACCCTTTCGCATGCTCCGGCTCATCACTAGCCTCGTGTCAACTTCGCATTGTGTCACATGTGATCCGCAAAACAGGTTGCAGTTAAACCGTTGCCCACCTCGCAAGCTCGCGGAAAGCTTCATCCGATTCCACGTGCCCACACGCACCAGCTCCAGCATTGCCGACCCTGAAGGTACAAAGTATCGTTTTACCAAAGTGCAGACCGGGCCCTTTTTGCCAGGGCCAAATAAGTTGAGCCGGAAAAGAACAGCTGGCCGCCGTTACCTGGACCCCTCCTACTGATGGGGAGAATTAAAATGGAATTAGTGCGTAATTATTTGCATGAATCACCGCCCGGCATGGAAAACTGCACCGATTTACTGACCGGATTGTCGCTCGCACCCTTCTGCCATTTCCCGGTCGTAAGGATTCCAGTCCCCGAGAGCGACGTTCGGGCAAATGGTCGCAACAGATTTTAATTAATCCCCTGTACGGTCGGGATGCAACGTACAGCGAACCGGCCAGTCGCTTGGGTGGTGGGTTGGCCGCGTTTTCCTGTGGGACATTGCGTCGGCCACGCTCATCTTGGATGGGTCGGTCGCGGGTGGCATGATTCGGTAACTTTTCTTTGGCGCTAATGGCAAAGTGGCTGCGGGCCCTAATTACGTCTTACACTTGTTGCGAAAGTGGACCAGACGGTTTTCGTACGCTCACTGCTGCTGTTGTTCACGGATAAAGTTTTCTACAAAAATCTATAAATTTGCGTCGCAATAGCTGAGTAGGAAGCTTGCGATAAGTTTGTGAAAATAAATTATACGGATAATGAGTAAGTTTGAGCTGGCGAATTGTTGTTAATTTTTACATTTACAGGAGAAAATATAGAAACAAATCAAACGAAAATAATGAAACATGTGGCAAAATGACAAAAAAAACATGACAATTCCATTGATAAAAAACATAATTAATAAAAACAAAGAATATCTTCTATTCTCCTTTATAATATATACGTTGTAAATTTATGTTACGCATTGTGATGTAATGTAGAAAAAGTACAACTATTAAAGCTTCCATTTATATAGTTCACACTTACTCTTCTTGAAGATGTTATTAATCTTATTGCATTGGCTAGTGTTATTTATTACTGTATTTGTTTCTAAATTAATTTTCTTTTTTTCTCTTTTTTCTTTTTGGATCGTTGTTATGTTTTTGTATATCAATAGTATTTTCTTTCTAGTTGTTATTATTTTAAATTGTTAGTTTAAATTTAAAACTTACTTGTAAATTTGATTCTTAGTTTTCCACTTTTCACTTCAACGCGCACATCACTGTACATTTCTTCAAAACTCTTTTTAAATGTTTTAACTTCTTAATAAAACATATTGTGCTCCACAAAGGTCGGTTTGATTTACATGATTATTACATTCTAGTTCCATTTGTATCATTGTCATGGTTTGTCCAAAGTTTCCTTCATCATTTCTATATTTATCGTACGCTAGAGTTGTTAAGCTATTTGTTATTTTCCTGTGGTACAATTTTTTATTTTAACAGATAATCCGCAACCTCATGCACAAGCTGCAAAATTAAATACCTCGTAATTCTATATTTAACACTGCTAAATTCTCTACAGTGGGCACGTTTCGAAAAATAAACCCATCTTTTCTAGTGAAAGCATCTAGAGAGCTTTTCCACGGTACGATTATACGCGGCAAAGGAAGCTGTGTTGAACGATACAACTACCCTGCATTTTATTATTGTCTTCAGCTTACCGAACCAGCAATAAGAGCAATGGGAGCAAATAAAAGACACCGTAAAGTAGTGAGTGAGTAAGTGAATGAATGAATAGCGCACTGGCGATAATGGTGACAACAATATCCACCGGAATGTTTCCAGTTTTTTTTTTTTGTTGCTTGCTTCTCTTTACCGTCCACGCTGTCGGCATGACACGCAACAACGCCGCGGGGATAATTCTTCATCATTCAATAGCGACACCCGGGTGTCGCGGTGCCTGCGCGATGCTCCGAAGCGCAACGAAACTATCCGCAACTTAATTAATCTCAGCTTAATTATCTCCCCATCCAGGCGTGGCTTAAGCTTTGCCGCTCGCAGGCTCGATTGTGGTGGTTTATTCTGCTGGGATGTAGGATTCACCCATACGGAACTAGGAACGAGCTTCGGCGAAGGCGAATAGACCCTTCCGATTCATCTTTTGCAAAACGATGATTTCATCATTGGTACCGGGTTTTGGGGATGGGATGGAAACAAGGGTGTTGGAGGGTTAGTGGGAGCTGGGAGGAAATTGCAATAACAAGAACATCAACAATAAAAACACAACAATATGCCTGCTCGCGGTGAGGATCACGTTTTTGTTCGATGATTCATTATGCATTCGACTGGGCTTGGATAAATAGCATCGCTTCTCGGAAGGTGCGATGAGATGAGTTTGGTTGTGGCACCGTCCGCTCCACGTTGAGCCGTAGTCGAACAATCCGTTTGTGGTTTATCGGGGTGTTTTACTTTGAAACCGTTCATCAACAACAAAAAAGCCGGAAGCAGCGCGATCGTTTGGTGTCTGTTTGAATGCAGCGAAGTAAAGACGGTGCAAGTCATCCAAAGTCGTAAAACAATTGCAAACTGAAACAAGGAACGATTAGCCTGTTTTGTATCGTAGGACATCATCACATCATTATTTAATTGAGTTGAAGGAGGTATCATCCGTTAAAGAGATTTAAATTATACTAGGTCTTTTAAAGTATAAATTATACATTATATATAATCAGATATCCGACCTGGCCGTTCTGAAGAGAATAAAAAAAAACATTATTTATAATTAACAATTTTAAATTATACTACTTTACACAAGAAGCTTCTAGTACAAACACATTCAAAGAATCCTAACCAAGCTATTGTGTACGTATTAAATCCTATTAGCGATGTGCATTGCTCTCTTGTTAACGTTTTCGTGTGCCTTAGTCTGTACGTAGCGTGTACCAAAGCTCTAACATGCGGTGAACGCAAATCACCCAATATCATGTCTCCACATTCGCTCAACATTCATCTAATTTGACAGTCGAAAGCCACGGTTTCGCTTCCCTGCACTGATTGTGATGCATTGCTGCCAATTGAGCGGAGCATAATTAGAGCACCGAAATGCATATTTCACCGCGCCACAGATACCGAAACGACGAATGACACTGGTTTCAATTAACAGAGCCACCCCCAGCACGTACGCACACACACACACCAACACAAACACACGGAGAACGATCGTGATGCTAGTTCTAGTTTGCAAAACGCACAATCACGCAACATAAACAGCATATCAGCGGTGTTTAATAAACGGGCAAAAGCCTGGCCACTCCTAACCGAGCCGCCTCCAGGTTGCCTCCGGTCCCCGGTAAGTATCACCGATAAGGTTTGCCGAGTTTGGCGTGCCGGTGTTCCTGTCATCGAACGCCACGGGGAGAAATGGACTGTCACCCCGCGTGCCTCGGGGTGGCTTCACCGTAATATATTGCGACAATATTTGCCCACGGTTAAAAGGTGCGTTTTCGAGCAACGACAACGACAGCCAACCAGCAACACCGACGAACTGATGTTTGTTCATGTTTGTGGTGTGCTGCCGTACCGATTGCTGACGTTGATGATGAGGTCGATAACGAATCGAAACCTTGTGCGCTGCGTACAGGGAAACCGACCAAGGATCAATATTTGAAAAGGTGCACCCCTTTTCGGTTGGGTCGCTTGTGCAAAACGGATCTATTTGCACAGCTTACACCTTTCTTAAGAGTTTGGCCATGTTTTGATATCATGTCTGGCCATGTCGGTACGATTGTGGTACGTCGATTTGCAGAAGTAAAAAAAAACACACACACGCACAACTCCTTAGTTGTGGAGAGTTCTAGATTGCGTAGGATGTAGGAAATGAACTATTTTTGGAATGAATTTAACCAACACATTGCGAACAAACTATTAAAATATCGCACCAATTAATCCAAGGGAGCATTGGAAAACGTGATGAATATTCGAAGGATTTACTGAGTAAGCCAGTAAATGAAGCTCACAAAATTAGACAGCCTTTAGGAATTAACAATTGATAAGAATTAACTAGTAAGCGGAATTCTTATGCTAATTCCACGTTAGTTTGCTAACTACAACTTTCAAGACCCTAAAAATAAACTGTAACCTCTGTATGTCTTCGATTAATATCCAATTACCTACATGTGTACTCAAGGGTTTAATTTTTGTGTGTTTCTATTTATACGTAGTACCTATTTTTATATTAGGTACGCAACGAACATCAATAACAGTAGAAGATTTTCTTGAATTATAGTAATTTTATTTTGATGCAATCAATCACTCATTACTCATCACATGTGATTTTGATGACATTTTACTGTCTTTCTGTTAAATCCCGCAATTTTTAGTCTACAATTGGGTTGCCTCAGGAGCAATGTACGAATTGCTCGATGTCTTGATATTAAATGTTCGGTAGTTTTTCACGCAGTGTTCTGCTCAAACTCTTTAATTTTATTTCAATAGCGTTCTCTATAGACAGTTACCACCGATTAAGTCAATTACTCATAATAGTTTACATCGATCTGGACTCATCAGTTTATTGGCTTTGATCGTTATTATCATTGAAATCGTTATTATTGAAATGAAAGAACAACTCTTGACACTGTTCAAATTATAAACACAACTTTATACACCCCTAACAAGTTGCCGACACAACGGCACAAAAATATGTGATACAATATTTCTTCATTTATATTATTCTATTGATTTTGCGATTGGTTCCATGTTCTTGTTCTCTAGGATTTTTTTATGTAGTTCTCTACAGTAAGTGCCCATATAGTGTTGTTACAAACAAAGAAAACGATAAAAAGCTCGATGTCAGCATCGACTGACTGTATGAGCAAGCACATTAATGTTCAGTGCGATACGAGTTACGAGATACGATTTAATTGCGATCATTATATACAAGGTGACATTTATATGCAAGCTTAGCATGATAATCGTCTAGAGAGCAACTGTGAGCATGCTCGGTGATAAATCAGAACAATTTTCAGCCCGTGTTACTTCCGCCATTCTCGAGACTGAATCATCAGCACGGCAAGTGTTTCATCTGTTGAAGTGGAGTGTTCTTGAGAGTTTTAATGCAGAAGTACATTATTTTATCGCATTTTATTCACAACCATTTTTTTCTGGTGCCATATATATAAATGTTTGATTCATTTAATAACAGACGTAAACTTTTGCTCATTCTTCTAGTGGATGCATTTGTCCAGTATAAATTCCAAAGCTTTTTAGAACTTTTCAATATACTTTCAAATGTATATTTGTTTGACCGATCTACTTCTCTCTTATTGTCTTAACGACCTATGGGGGGGACGGTCCGAATGGGATTTGAACCCGGTTCGGTCGTGTTAGGACCTAGCAATACACCACCGCCCCGCCCCAATCGATCTACTTATCGGCTAGTTTTTTATATAGAACATTGCTGAAATGAGGATGATACATAGCTGGATAAATAGTTACCAATGGTGTTGATTTAAATCCAAGATGTACATTTGATCAGGACAATATTTTGAACAAAATTTTTTTGGAGTTCTGGTGGCCATTACTTCAATTATGTATTTTAAGTTTCAAGATTATTTAAAACATCAAGTTTTAATCATAATTTTGATATTCCTTTAACTTAATCCGGGAGGTTTTACTTTAATAAAATTTGTTAATCTATTTTATATCTTTCCATTTACAGTAGCCATTATTCTAGTCCAACTTGAAAAGAATCTAGAAATAGTTTTCACTTTACCAATTGAACTTGAGAATTCAGTACCACACACTCTCTTAATAGTATTTAATCATATCCGAACCTCAATGCAATGCAAATTCCAAATTCAATTTGATTGAAATGACATAAAACTGTTCGTATTCACGAAACATTAAGTCAAAATTTAATAAAAAAACTTTTTTAGATAGTCCTATAGGTATCAACTCGAATCATTATTCATTATCATATATTCAACTCCACTTTATGCATCGGCATTTTGCACTAAAAGTAGCGTTACCACTGTATTATAGACTATATAAATTGCTATTCAAACATTCTAACTAAGATATTCGTTGTTTTACGACAGAAGCTGTTAAGAAGACGCTAAACGCCAAAAAACAGGTTCTTTTGTTAGCTTCATAAGGTCAACACAATAACGAATGAATGGAAAATAATTAATTTTATGACTCAATGATAACAACTCGACGAATAATATCCACACAATCCACCTTTATTCCTTCATTCCTTCTATTGAAGTCGTTTTCCATTGATGGACAATCGAATTATCTGGTTTCGCAAAATTTGCATCCAGTAAAATCTGTTGCAGATCAAAAAGGTCAACACGGTTTATTTATAATTTCATCTCCAATTGTCAGAAGTTTGTGTCGTACCATGTTTACAGGAGAAGACGGACACTTTAACACTTCTAACAAAAACGGCAAATAGCTTGATGCTTCGTCCGGAGTCGTTTGTAAACATTTGCAAAACGCGGATAAACAATGAAATTACGTTTGTCCTCTGTACAGCAGAGCAGCGTTTCACTTTAAAAAGGCTCTCAGTACCGTAAATCGATTGCTTCCATCTCATTTAAATCATCGTAAACCATTTCTACCGTTTTCGCAATTTAATCAAAATGGGTCACTTTCGGGAAAACGATTGTTTGGTGGAAAAGACTCAAAGCCAGAAGAAGAACGCTCGTACCTTAGCACTCGCTCCATTCTACCAACCTATGCCTTGATGCCAGAGGCGACTGATGTTGATTCCTGAATATCTGAGCGCGATTTTCAATATACATCCACCTCCTGTTTGCGCCATGAGCCGAAATTCGATTCGATCCTACTACACTACTGGAAGGTGAAACGTTTCTGACAAATTCTCGATGGATTATGATTTCGATGGTGGCATCATTCGCTGCCTGGCCCGAAACTCTCATTGGATTATGATTTGGAAAGAAATCTTCCTGCCAAGTTCATTATTTCTTGTCCTCCTGGAATGGTGCTCGTCCCTCTGAGCGGTGTCCTTTGCTGCTTGTTTATTCATCCATGCCGTTGAATGGTTTTTGGAAATTGATACCGATATAATAAGGCGCGCACAATTCTGGCTGTGACGAAATAGATTCTTCTGCAAAGAGTGCCACCAGTGAGTGAGTTTTTTTGGAGCCATGCCATTTACTTAGTGCCGGTACGTTTTATTTTATGAATCTTATTTTTACCTTGTTCCACGGTTTCCTGCTCGTTGTGAGACCCGGATCGTATTGTGCCCGCGAGTACAAACGAAATTGAATTTCATTTATTTATCCACAATCTACCACTGCCGATTCGCACCAATTCTAGCAATTTATTCCACACTGGTCGAGCCGGTACACCGTACAACCGATCCGGTTTAGCGCGTGCAAAATGTGCAAAAGATGTGCGTTTAAAAGTTGATTGTTTTCGGACAAAAACTTATCCTTCCCGTTGCTGAGCTGGATGCGGTTGTCGGATAAAAAGTTTGGCAAGCAGTAACTTTTTTTCTCTTTTGGTTTGTTCGTCCTTTCTCGTCGATATTGTCCCTATATTTTTGGAAGCTTAACAATTTCTCCGTGGTCACACTGTTTACAGCACTAAAGCGAAGCTAAACTTGTGTCCCGTTTTAGCACTTTTGCCTTTAAAGATTGCTTTCGCAACGGGTTCACATTTCGCATCATCTTGGGAACTTTCGCAAGGATTATTGACCAAAGCATTCGTAGTGTCTACCTTTGAACGGCAAACAAATCCTTCAAAAACCATCCCGCTCGTTCCGTGCAATGAGTAAAACAAAAAGGATTAACTCAAAAGCAACCATCAAAGCTACAGCAAAAAAAAAGAAGGAGAAAGCATCTTCTCCATTAACAAACCTTCAAAAATCAGGATTAATGCGCCCACAAAGCGCAAGGGAAGATTTGAATAAGTTTCAATTTGTATGTACCCGAAACGGTTCGCTACTCTCGCTCGTGCCTGACCAGCTGACCTGAAGTTCAAAGCGACCCCGAAATAGGTTTTAATCAGAGCAATCGATGCGGATTTGTTTATGATTACCAAGCAGAGCTTTTGACCTTGCGTTGGGCAGTTTCCTTAACAACGCGCCTTTTTGTTTTGCTTTCTGCAGGTCCATATTGATCGTGGTGACGACACATGATGGCTGAGTGATAAGCCGGTGGTTAGTTTGTCATTTTCCGTAACAGGCTCGTTACAGACTTTCCTTTATCCTTTTACGAAAGCTCACTTGATTGGCGGTTTGAAAAGCAAAATAGGAAATATCTGTTTCCATTAAAATAAAAACAAACCCCAGAAAGGCATGAGGATCGCATTCAACTGGTCAGCAAAAATTATACCAAAAAAAAGGGAGATTTATAGTACATCCTGGAAAATTGGGAAAATTTTTCTCACACAAAAAGAAAATACGAAAATATTTCTACCTATTCTTCTCCTTTTGGAAACTCTTTTTAACCGTTTTGCTACCGATTTGCTAAAGAAGCATCGCTGAAGTATGTAGCAAAACCGATAGTTTATGCACGCCCGGCACGCAAGTTATGCGTTGTGAAATATGCAATGAGATTTTCTATCCCGGCTGAAGCTCGTACCCGGCAAGCATCTTCCAACTATCTGATAAACGAAACGAAAGAATGAACAAACAAGCAGAAAAAGAGAAGAAGGTAAAACGAAACGCTTGCCAGCGCGTGATATGCATTTTGGGGAAACGCATATTGAACCGAATTGCACACTGAATAATGTGCGATTCCAAAGCGAAATGGAAAAAAAGGACTGGCGGGCAGCGTAGTCCATATGTGGAGTATGTAAGAAAAGGATTTTATTTTCAATTTTTTTAATCTTTTTTTGGGAAAGAAAATAATGGTTTATCGGTTGGTTTTTGGTGGCTTGGTGGGTTGGGAGTTGAATTGCAAAGAGGGTAGCATAATAACATAAATTTATCATCGGTTCAAAGGAATGTATAATAGTTTCAAAACTGCCACCAGTACGAGCGTTTGTTATTGGTTTATGGAAATTTTCATTTTTGGGAGGTGAATTGAAGAAAATGACATATTCATTCTTCCTGTTGCAGCCAACACCACGCTCACGGGGGTGATTGGGATGAACAAAACGATGACCGGGAGATAAAAAAACGGGTTGTGAAGGTGCACAACAACAAAGGGTTGCAAATGGTTGCACACAAAGATGTGTTCGGGAATGGCAACACTGCAGTGGAATGTAATTTTGCGTCATTAGAAATGCTTGTCAATTGCCATGGATTGAATGATTATAGTAATATTAATGTCACAAGCATCAATAAGTATGAAGGTGATTTGAAGGATGGTTGGGAATTGTAGTGATGTGCATACTAAGTGGGTGAATTACATTTTTTTAAATATCTTATGAAAGAGTCTTTTCCCTTATGAACGAGACATTCCACTTGTGAAAAAAAAAA
>STHB01032832.1:0-10181 GCA_018908115.1 Anopheles rivulorum
ATGTATTTGCACGGTAGAAGGGGGAAGGGGGGTGGGGGTCGAGGGGGTGCAAACGGGGTTGCTCGGTGTCGCCCTGATGGGATGCGCTCTTGTGTGTGTGTGTGCGTTTCCGTTCTTCCCTGTTTTTGTTTGTACTGTTTTGTTTTGTTCGCTCTCGTTTCGCTCAATGTTCGCTTTCCCTGTTCGATGTGTTGCGTATGTGCCTTTGGGACAAATAAATAAATAAATAAAGAAAGAGAAAAAACATACCTACATAATACGATCACGATCTCTCCCTGCGTTTGCTCTCAGCCAGCCAATGCATACAGCGCGTGTGTGTGTGTGACCTAAGAGTCCTTTCCTACGGTATGATCGTGATGCAATAATCAGAAAATCCCTCATTTAAGGAGAACGAAGCAAAAAAAACATATTTCAAATCAATATAAATTATTAAAAAAAATCTTCTAAACTCTTCTATTACCTCTAATCAAATACCTTCAAACAACTAGCGCAAAACTTAAGATTTTTATTGATGATACAAGGAATGAAGAACATCTTCAAACAAGAAAAACGAAAGCAGTTAATAGTTTGCGATACGATTCCTAGACAAGATCGCTTCCAATTCGGTTCGATTTCCCGAATATTCATCGCCAACGGAACACATTCGAACTGTTTGAATATAAATACAAGATTTCACCATCGCATCGCCTGCTGCCATGGTTACCATCGGGGAGGGTTTTTTTGCTCTAAAAACCCCACACACACACGCACACACACTGTTTGCTTTGATTGAAAACAGTCCCATACAAGTCACTAGAACATGTTTTTTATTTTTGGCGCAACTCTATTCCTTCCGGTTCAATTTACAATACCTTTTGCCACACCTCGGGCGGCCCTTCTCCTTCCTCCCCGTCCTTCAGCCCTCCCGGAGGGTCCCTACGTTCGACACACGCATGGGTACACAATTTTTATGCAAATTCGGTGCAGTTTCATTTTCTATAAATGAAATTGAATAATTGAAAGGAAACCACCATACGTACAAACACACAGAGTGAAAAAGAAAACGAAGAAAACCCTGGAGTTTTTCAGGGTGCAAAAATACCGAACGAACACGGCTATCGATCGAGAAAGAGGTCGATAGCAAAAAAAAAGAGAAAGAGAGAGAGAGAGAGAGAGAGAGAGAGAGAGAGAGAGAAAAGTTTATATAAATATATTTAGGTTTTACCGGAGCAACTGGGCTGCCCGGAGTGCTGCGTACGAAATGGAAAAGTAGAATAAAAAGTGTTCGATGTAATCGGAAACGGCTATCGGCAGCAACGAAAATCGGAACTATGGTGCCGGGGACAACAAAAAAAACCCTTTTTTGCACGAATGTTCCCCACCCATGTTTTTGGGCGCACGATGCCGATCGTCTACAATCCGATCCGATCCGCTCCGGATCTTTGAGCCGGATGGAGTGAAGGAATGGCCCGGCTTGGCAGGACGGATGGCAACGGCCAAACTATTCTGGCACAACCATTCCCGGCACGCCAACCGGTGACGAGGAACCGTCTCGTCATCGCTTGTGCGTATGAATATGTCAGATGTTACGGCAGCATAAATCAAACTATTGGACAGGTATTTCTTGTTCCTGCATAAATTATCGACCGCCAGAGCAATGTACGAACAAAACAAAAAAAAAAAGAAAAGCCTTCACCAGCCGGATGATGACAAAATGTGGTGCAAACTATCGGGCACTATAGGGGTTGCAAATTGGAATTTGGATAAAGCCTGCCCGCAGCATAGTGCAACGGCTTACAAGCCATCTCGAGCTGTAATTTCGCAAAGATGCCTCAAACAGCAGTTTGCACGACAAAAAAGGCTTGTAAAAACTTTAACGATTTGTGTGTGCCGCTTTTATGTGCTGGCTCAATATTGCACAATTGCCACCATTGCGCTGATGGAGTTGAACACATAAGCTGCGATGTGTGCTCTAGTGGCACTGGGCACACACACACACTAATCTGGCGACAGGAAACAATTTGAGCACACCGCAATCCTTACTCGTGGGATTATCTTTAGTTATCATCTGAGATTGCTCGTAAAAACCTACATTCCCCCAGCATACATTGGGGAAAGCGACCTAAAGAAACGACTCTGCGTCTCTATATGCTGACTCATTATTACTGTTCACGACACCCAAAAGCAATTCGTCCTTTTTGGGATGATTTACATCGACGCTTTCGCTCGAAACAATTAGTTCCACCTAATCAGTATGTTTCGCGGCATTAATGGCAGATAGCAGCAGCAGACTAGAACGTACAGAAAGAATCTACAACCCACAATGGGGTGGAGGGGTTTTTATTATTTAATATTTCTATTGGTTTCGCTTGAAGCGCAACGAGCGAAGATGCGTGGTCTCCAAGCGTGGTAATGATTACATTAAAAAATTATCTCCCAACACCCACCGCACTGCGCCATCTATGTTCTAACCGGTTACCATGGACCCCGGTTCGGCCGTTTGTTGGTAACAAAATCCAATCACCCACTGAAAGAAGTAACGCGGGCGTATAATCCAATAAAATCTTACCACACTCATCGTGCTTCTTGCGCTAGGGTAAGAAACACACACCGTGTTTGCACCCTTTCGCCTGGATGACTGACACGATCGGTCTTTTACACGGAGGACATGCATTTTTGTGTCGCGTGCGTGGATGTGGGCTCGGAGGAAAATTAGTTACGCGCGGAATCGTTAAATCGGATGCGTATTTTGCTGGCCTGGGGAGAGAAAACGGTTGGCTGGTTTGCGCTTTATTATGGCTTAAGGAACGCTTCTTTTGCTTTAGCACAGCTTCGGCTCAGTACTTTTTCATTTCAGGAGAATTATCAGCCCGAATTTTGGGTGAACAAAGCGTTAATAAATTGCAAACATGCAGGAAAAAAACGAGGGTTGCAGAAGTGTTAATGTTTTGTGCCAATTTGCACATTTAGGGAAAGAGTTCTACGAGATCTTGGCGAATTCAGAATCATGCTGCAATAGAAGGAAAGGAAGTGATTTTTCCATATTTTACTGCTTGTAAGTGACCTTTTAACAAGCTAAAGGTAAGGGCGAAATGGGGTATTAGCAAGGTACACATTTTAATCATCAAAATGTTATTAAATGGTCAATTAAATTGATCCGAAATAGTGTTGAGTGAATCGGCATGAATCTCTAACTCGAATGAATGATCGCGTAAAGAACGATAGATCGTGAACCTTTAAATAGAAATTTATATCTTTTTAGTGATCCAAAGCTTCTGAGAGATTCCTTTGAATCTTTTGAGATTCGACTCCTGAAGAAAGATTCAAATAAATGACTCTTCTCAAGCAATTCAGGAGAATGAATGAAGATGTAACAGATTAGCAATGGCTACGATGCGATCGTTAATTAGATCGCTTGTTAACCTATTTCATCACATCCATCGATCAGCGCCCACCGAATCAATTCCACCCAACAGCGTCCTTCTAATTGAGATCTCAAACCTCCCCTTAATTCCACCGGTGTATGGCGCCCATCACAACAACCAAACCTAAAACCCAACTCATCACCCAGCTGCACTGATCCAAAAGCTCCCGTTGCTTACAGGACCGGACGGGTATCCCAGGTGCTGCCAGCCACGATTCAATCAAACTTTGAGATAAACCACCCCAAAAATCGTAAATATCCAAAACATGCAAATCGCACGGATTACCTGCAGCCTAAGCAACTTAATTTCCCCGGTCCGGGGTTGGCCAACAGCGCGGCAACATCGCGATGCAACAGTTGAAATGCGAAAGCAGGAGCCTAACAAGAATAATAATATTGCTCCACCACCCAGCGTACAGACCCCATCACAAGCGGAAGCTTGTGTCTTCCCCCAAGCGCGACAAAGCAGACCGGTAATGATGTCTCCCTGACCGTACAAACTCCATCCGTACGGTCGGCCAGACAGTGGACAGATATTCTACACACAGTTGGCGCTTTTTCTGCGCGTTTTTATTTTGCTGTTCGCTGCCTTTGCCTTCGACGCGGACAGGCCCGGAAAAGCCAGCCTAAGGTAGCAGCCAAACTCTGCACTATTGACTTCTAAACTTTTGAATAATTCATGGCGTCTCAAGCTCCGGCCGGTTCGCGCGACAACGGCGACGTTTTGGGCAGTGAATCGATTTCAGTTGCAACCTGTTCTAACGATTCGACGAGATGTGACGATGAAGAGAGAGAGACAGGGGGAGCGGGATGAGAAGATCGTAAAACAAATCCCACCCGAAATGTGGAACAAACCGAACCCGAATAAAAAGCACTTGCCCACTGAAGCTGGTGGAGCATCTCCAACAAAACAAAACAAAAAAGCATAAAAATTCGCGTGCGAAAACAGTTCGGAACAGTCCGAGTGTGTGGAAATTGTGAAGAATGTTACGCACCCACCAAAACGAGCAAAACGGGTGCACACAGTAGAGAATGGAGAACTTCACATGGCGCACCAACGCGCCAACTCCAACGGCCGCTCCAGAAACAGTGAGACAGGGAGACAAAAAAAACCCAACACACACACACACACGGACAGGCAGGCAGAAAGTTTATAAATATTCAAATCATATGCAATCGTTTCCACCACCGGAGTCATTCCACCCCTCATATCTCTCACCCCCCCCCCCCCCCCCCCCCCCCCCCCCCCCCCCCCCCCCCCCCCCCCCCCCCTTCTTCCGGGTGGCAGGATTGTACCGGATTATGCTTTGAAGCGCAAGGAGTTTCGGTCGGTTAGTGTGAGGTTTTGTTGCTGTTGTTGCTTTTTTTTTGCTCACTCGCACTATCGGGGGTCCAGGTCGACGGCCAGTTTTTCATCCCCGGTCCCAGGCAGAAGTTTCACTTTCACACTTTCCGAAAGATGAACTTGACACTTTCCCGGGATACAATATCGGCTAAAGAGCAAAAGAGAGTGAAAGAGAGAGGGAGAGAGCGAGAGACCCGTTACCGAATTGGGTCAAGTTCATTGATTTAATTATTCCAAATTTTATTCCGGTTGCACCCGGGTTTCACCCCCACGGGAATGGAGGGTTGATCTGTCGTTTCGTTTAGTTTTCCTTCTTCACACCCTGTTCTTCCTCCCGGTGCTTGCTCTTCCTCTTCTTCTTCTTCTTTTGGTCGTCTTTCTCCCTCCCCCCCCCCCTCCTCCATCCTTCTGTCCGGCAGGCGTCCTAATGAGATGCGCCCCTTTGGTGTGTTGGTGCTGATGACGATCATCATGCCAATGATGATAGTGTGGTGCGTATGGAAATGAGTTCCCGGCAACTCGTTGTGCTTTATTTCTCCCGTTGTGTTTGCGCTGCATGTTTTTTTTTTACACCAACAAAATTTGTTGTTGCTGCCACACGAATTCTCTTCCGCTTTTCGCGAGTTTGTTTGTGTTTTGTTTTTTTCTTCTACTCCTTCTACGGCTTTTGCTCATTTGTTTTTGCATTATTCAGTTCATTCTTGACCTGGTTTTCATTTTTACGTCTTCTCTTAGTATCGATACTGTTTTTCTTTCTTCTTCCGTTCTAATGTAGGTTAATCGAAGCACTTTTGTTTTTATTTTTGTTGCAAAGATGCACGCCAGGAATTATGGAAATTGTTTAGTCCCAATCGTTGGCACGCTTTTCCATGCGTGTTTTATTAATTGTTGCTGCGGAGTAAGGGCATTTCATTTGTTTTGTTTCTTTAAAGTTAACTTAAGTTCAATTACTTCAGCTAGCCAATGTTTCTCTTTGTGTTTAATCTTTAATCCTCTTCACACAAAACCAGCCTAAAGTTGGGAAGATCCTTCCTAACAGATCACATCCAGTAAACAGCAAGTGATGAATAAGGTGTGAATAATTAACACTTTCGTTGTCGCTTTAAGTGACTAGACCGAACACACGTCAAAACCCTTACAGAAATTAAAGAGAGAGAGAGAGAGAGAGAGAGAGAGAGAGAGAGAGAGAGAGAGAGAGAGAGAGAGACAGAGAGAGATAGGAAAAAATGTGCGGTGCATATCTAACGAGTACTCACCACAAGAAAAAAAAGTCCAAACAAACTCCCCCCAAATAGAGTCATCATCATCCACATCAAAATATGTATGGCTACGGGGTCCTATTTAAATTAGAAAATCCGCACCTCAATCAACAGCCACTTAGTCAGGCCGGCTGGTACACCGCTCCCGTTCGGGGGTTTTTTTTTTTGGTTACTGGATCAAGGACGGCCTTAGTATAGTACTCCAATCGTAGGAAACCGAAACAAAAAAAAACACCAGCCCACGAATAAAAAAAAAGAACAACAACCAAATCAAAACCCCTTTTTGCGCCCTGGTGCTTCCCGTGCGCCTCATCAAACGCATAACACACAAGCCGGCGCGCGGCTAAGATACATCTTTATGCTAATTGACAGACGATCAAGTGCCGGGTGCCCAACTCCTTCCCAAAACCCAGCCGGCAAACCGGCACTGTTGTACTGCATAAATTTGAATTAAATCTGTTTCATTTGAATAATTAGCCACGGCAAAGGTGGCTCGCCCATTCACCTAGCCGCACCGGCTAATGATCGTGCAGGAGATCCTGTCCACGAAAGGATAACAATTGGACAGCAGGTTTTTCCATGTCTTTTCTCTCTTTCTCTCTCTCTCGCTCTCTCTCTTTCTCTCTCACTCGTTTTTGTTCGGTACCTGTCACTAAGAAGCGGTTCGCGGTCGTTCATTACCGTGGTTTAGTGGCATTTTATTAGAATTGTGTTGTTTTTCAGTTAAAACAAAGCGTGCAGTTTGATATCGCAATTTCTCGCGCGTAACGGACATTTAAAAATGGCGCCAAAGCCCGCACCGCACCGAAAGGTGCAACATGTTTCCGTTGGCAGTAGATGGACGAGAGAAAAAAAAGTTCGTTACAAAAATAAATCAATTTAAATGGCTCAACGTATGTATAAAGGAATGGTATGCCCGGTTTGGTTTACTCCCATCCATTGCCAAATTTACGGGAGGCCCTTTAAAATGATGCTGCACTTCGGATGCGTTCGATCACTTTCGCTTTTCCTGTTAACGGCTTTAAGTGACGGTTAGAGCGAAGAATGAAAGGATTCTGCACGCCGGATTCTATAAAAAAAAGCGGTTGGCGGATTTGCAGATGCATCCTCGCATCCCGGATGCAAATCGATGGGAAAACACCGCATCGCACCGCACAAGGAAAAACGTTTCCCAACGGGCCCCGGCCAAAAAGCAAACGAGCTATCAAAAGTAATCGATTTATTTGCATGTAGAAGCTGCTGCAGCCATGAGAGAATGGTGAGCAGGAGGGAAGATCCTTGCGAAACCGTTTTCCTTCGCACGAGAAGATTCGCACGAGCTTATGCAAAAAAAAAACAGGACGATCAACGGTTTGCCGATCGAGTGCCGTCTCAGTCGTGCCGTGGCACATTAATCTCATTCGCACCGTAACGACGCAAACGCCAGGATGGATGGGACAGTATCTTCTTCTAACTCCCTCCACACCTTCCCTTCCCATCTTCACCTTCCGCTCAAAGCACCCGGACCTGCCGGGAAGCAAAAAGGGGTTGAAGTTTGTGCTAAAAGATATTAAAATTTCTTCACTGTTGCGTCTTCGCTATCTTCGATCGATCACACATCTGCATGTGTGAATTCGTTCCTGCTTTTTCACTTTCTAGCTCGCCGGGCTGGTAGCGTCTTCCCTCTGCAGCACCCTTATTTGCGGCACCCTTTTTTTACTAAGGACGGGCAGACAACAAAACAGCAACAACTGAGCAGAGGTACAAAAAAAAAAAAGGAAGATCCTGGGAAAATCCTAACCCTTTTTACATATTTTAAATTAAATATATGCAAAAGATGACCCCGTATATGCATAATAAGGGGATGATACTGTCATTGAAGTGCGTGTTTTCTTCTCTACTCTTCTTCAGCGCCTTATGTGCACAACCCTTCCTGTTCGAATAGCTCGCTCACCAATCTACCTGAGTTCCTTTTTTTCCCGAAAGGTGTACGCACACAACCATACACGGGCTTTCCCTTTTCACCCCTTTATGTTGTTGTTGCTGCTGCTCCTGCTGCTGTTATGTGAAGGGATGCGCTTCCGAAGCCGCGTCATCACACGTGGAAAAAAGGAAACTGCAGCAACCCTTCGTTCGCTCGGCCCTCGAAGGGGTGGCGGCGCCCGGGTGTAATAATATATATTTTGTCTCGCACCGTGGATAAGCTGCGTTACGTTTGCTTCCTGCACTGTCCTGGCACTCCTAGCGGGGAATCTTCCCGGCCGTCGTACTATCTTTCACCCAGAATGACTTGAAGATCAACAGCAAACAGGACGAGAGTGATAGAGAGAAAAAAAGAGAAAGAGCGAGAAAAAAGAAGGAAGATCCTCATCGGAGACATCGGGAAAATATAGAACTAACACCGTGTGTCCTGGGGTATGATTATTTTTGCACACGACATACCATACCCATAAGATGCGCCTCACCTGTATGTCCGGGACGATCGATTCTCGCGTAGATTAGTGAATCTTTTCCGTCAACCCCGATTTTGCGCAACGGGGGTTTCGGGTTTCGGGCCGAAACGCACACAGAAAGCAAAGAAAAAAAGCAAACGAGCAAAAAGGGTAACGAATTTTGCATAATCATTTTTACAGCTTCGTAAATAGAGGACGCGACCCTTTTTTCCCAATGTTGCGACATGCATGCTTCGGCATTGCCGCGTCTATGCCGCAACTCCCCGTCTATCTGGCACTATGTAGGCCCTCAGTGTTCGGAGTCGAATATCGGCACGCATGCAAATCGATTCGCATTTCGTTCCTTGCGAATTCCGACAGATTGGTGCCTGAACATAATTCTGGGCCAGAGTCCTTTGGGTGGTTTTGCCCGGTATTGCTTTGATTGATTGCAACTGTTGCTATTCCTATGCAAATGAGGCTGCAGCAATGGGTTGTTCCTTCTATGCAGTTACGTCGGTTCTGGAATTCAGGTCAGTCCTGAACGGAAAATGTCACACCGGAGTAACCGTTTGCGAGCTGTGTAAAAATGTGTTTATTTTACGCTCATAGGCCACAGGAAAGACTGTTGCTGCTTAATCTTATATACTATGGTCTATAATTTATTGGGGGAATTAGAAAACGGAACTCTTTTTTTTAATAATGAAAAATGTCGCTATTTCAAACGTTTCAACCGATGCAATCAACTGTACGCCAGCTGACATTTGACTCAACATGTTTGATCACATCGTCGTACAAGCCAGTGTTTGACGGAGTTCCGGTAAAAGTTATTGAAGAATTGGGCAATTCCTGACCTACCATTTCTCTTATATGGCAAGACTGGAAATGACTTTGTTAACTGAAGCTACTGAAGCCTAAACCATCTTTACCTACATTCTCAGATGATACGTGAACAATTACTGGAGAACATGATGTTCCGATATTATGTAATTACACTCTTCTAGGTGAAGTTTAGAGTCCCAGAACTAATGTTTCCGATCTCGAAATTACGCTAGATAGTCAGTTTATTCTTCATTAAAAACAGCTCATTACCAAGGCAGTTAATGTCCTAAGGTCTTAGGGAATATCCGGCAATCTCAGGAGTTCTTAGGTATTTCATGTAAACAAATAGCTTCTGAACAGTAATTCTAGAACTGGACAACTTTGAGTATCTTTTCTTGTGTAGCTACCGTTCCAATAGATTGGCTATCGCAAATAAGTGATCCAGTATGATAAAACTAAGAGGTATTATCGTTGTTAATTTATTGTCTAAATTAAAGAAATCAACAAAATGTCTGTTACTCCACACATTATATGACTCATCCAAATTATAAGCATCCTCTAAACCATAACAAACGAGCGAAATTCTTCACATTTGAATGTGTAACTCTTTCCGTCACCTGAGCATCCACAAAAAAGGCATTGAAAATTGAAATAATGTCAAGCAAAAACGTTAAGGATATTATAAACGATAACCAAAGCAGAGCATCCTGCAGAGGAGGAAGTACAAACCCGATGCCTATAGAAGGTGTCTACACGTTTATCATAACCCATTACATCAAGCAAAACGGGGAAGGTTTTTTTTTGTGCTCGGGCTTTTCGTTTATTGTCATACACCATTCCCCGTGAAATGGTGTACAGTGTATCCTGCACGATAATAATCATATACCGGGCCCTACGCAATAAAGATGATCTGCGCTGTGCACTTTCCGACCCAAACGGAG
>STHB01032833.1:0-10180 GCA_018908115.1 Anopheles rivulorum
CACTTTCCGGCTCCGAGCTCCCGATTGATCGATTGTCGATCACTGGCTGAAAATTGAAGTCAATAATGCCAGTTATGCTACCGTACGGAACACCACATGAGATCCAAAGAGAAGCGCTCAAGTACAGCAGGCAGCTGGAAGGTTATGTTTCCCTCCCGCTTCGGTCCGATCTGCTCAATCCAATGATTGTTTTTCCTAGAAAAGTTAATTAGCGAATGATTTATAGCTTCGCGGATAGGCCAACCGATTACGAAGCATATGTTTCCCCGGGCGCACCGTTTCGCGTCCCCAAAGGAACCCACCCTTTTGGTGGGACTCATCCAGAGAATCAGCATCTCGCAGGGCCAGGGCCACCACCAGAGGCTTACGCGACTTTGCCTACGCTTTTTCGACCCGTTCCAACATCGTTACATTTGGCTTTGGTTCATTCTGCCGCACTGCACCGACAGCCGAGGACCAACTTCCGCACTCGAGCGACGCAAAAGTGAGGTTAAAAAACAAAAAAGAAATCTTTTCCCTTGAAGCTCTCCCGAAAGCAGCGTAAAACCGATTTGGTAACCGAATGATAAATGATGGAAACTTTCGACAGACAAACGAGAGAGAGAGAGAGATAGAGAGAGAGAGAGAGAGAGAGAGAGAGAGAGAGAGAGAGAGAGAGAGAGAGAAGCACCAAAAACCTTCAACCTTATTGCTGGATGGTGGAATATGAACGCGAGCGCCCTTTTCGGTTTGGCACGTTTTTTTCTTTCCGGCGCGTAACGATCCATCGTTTGTTTAAAGTAGGAAAGTTTTCATTACCTAGCACGGATTTTCCCGTTTAGCAGGACACCCACTTTGACCGCCACGGTGGGAAACGTTACGGGGTAAAAGAAAGATTTTTGCTGCTACGAACCCGGTACACCATCGGTAAAATGTCAGTTGGTCCGACCGATCGGCCATCGGACGCTAAGGAGGAACGCATTTTCCTACCAAAAAACCAAGCCGCCATACCATACGGTACCACCGGTACCGGTGTTGCACCTGTCGTCGTATTTCAATTTCCAAAACTGGAAACTGGAATAGCGAAATGGGCGGGAGAAAAAAGAGAAGAGGACAAAAAAAAAACACGGAGAACCTGGGAAAACTCACCGCGGCTTAATCGTGAAATTGAGAAGCAAAAAAAAAAATAGAAACACACAGGAAAAGGGCATTATCTGGCAGCATTTTTTGTTTTGTTTTTGGAAAAACGATCACTGTGTTCCAAGCTCGCGCGCTGCCCACTAGAAAACGTATCGACATTCTGTGCTAGGGAATCGAAAAGGGCGAATAAAACGTGAAACAAAAAGGAAAACTCAAAGGGACAAAAAAGCAAGGAGCAAGGCACTAACGAAAGGTATAGCACGCACCGAATGCTCGCCGAGTTGGTCCGGCTGGTATTGCCAGAAGTGACCATCATTCCCGGAATGAGATGTGAACCGGCGAGAATCGATTTATGCACACACCAGTAGCCCATGCCGTGGGAGCGCCGTAACATGATCGCTCGCGCGTCGCAACAATAATGGAGCCATGGCCCCACTGCCTTTGTGCAGCAGCAGCAGGTTGTGCGTAAAGAATGTAATCCATGATGCGATTATCCATCGTTAGGACACCTACTACGCGGGCGGTGTTGTTGTTGCTCGTCTATCTACACGCGCTGGTAAGGCTGAATGATTGCGTTAATTAGATTTTAATCGGTTAATGTAAATTAATTCCCGTTCGCATTTCGTATTTTCCCCTACTTTTTTCTACCTTTTTGGGACTGCTCAATTGGGACCGGTTTTTTTGTTTCTTCCCCGAACATTTCCATCAGCGCAAAGCGCCGATAATCTTCGCGTGCGGTGCGTGTGTGCACCACTGTGGGAGAACAGCACGTGAAAAGTAAAACTGCAACATCGCAACACAGCAATTTCGTTTCGATTCCGCCACAGCCATTAATTGGAGCCGCTTTGTTTCGCACATTTCGATGATCCAGTTGCTAGCGACGTTCGGATTCGTTTGCGCTTTCGATTTCGTCAATCTGTCCGCTGTCGCCACCAAATCATCGTCCTCTGCTGTGCCTGTGCGTTCGTGTTTGTGGCGCGCGTCAGCGATTTAACGAATTTTGGCACGCTTTTACCGCAGTTACAGACCAACGCCTACCCGCCCGATAGGCGGGTGATAGGCCTTCCGAACGGCCAGAAGAAAAACAAACCAACGAACCCAAAGACATTCAAAGACGGTAAAGCATCGTACGAACCTGCAACCTGCTTGGTGGCACTTTGCATGATGAGACGAATCCGACTCGTCGCGGTGTGGAACGGATTTTTCGGTGCCAAAGCTATACAAGAGCTGAGCACAATTAATTGATTCTCTGTTTTTGTTTTTCTGGCACGGTGCGATTTTGTTTTGTTTTTTTTTTTACTTTCATTTCACTAATTAATTTGCTGTTGTTTAGTTACAAATCCGAACGCTGCCGATCGAAAGCAACAACAGCAAAAAAAGATGCATAATGCAAATGATTCGTTTCAGCGCATTCTAATTAATGCCATTCATATGCATGAATGTGATGCTGATGATACGCACATTATCCAATGGTATTTGCTAAATGATGCAGCGCCTTTGTTTGCACAGCCTAACATTGTGAACTCCATTTACTGTAATCGCCATTATTACGATTGATTAATTGAACTATTCAGCGCACAGGAGGGAAAAGTCAACAAAAAGCATAATTTAATCAGAGAATGTCTGTTCGGTGGGGAATGAAAATACTGTACCACAGTTCTAATATTACCTTGATATAATTATGTTGTAATAAAGTTACAACACCCGAATGGCATACGCTGAAAGCGATATTCTAGGTGCGCCAGATTAGAATTCCACTTAATTGGAAAGAAAACCTTGCACAATGTTGTTCATTATTGTACCGAAAATAGTCATCCCACATGTGACACTATTATCACATCAAACAACGATTAAAATACGATAAAAAGTTAGAATGAATCAAAAATATAATAATAAAAAATAGTAAAATATGTTTGACCAAATAACAATGGAATAATGAGGACATGTTTGCAGCTGACATTTTAATATTTCGTAGAACAGAACTATAATACAGAACCTAATTTTTAATAATTATGGATTATTAAAGGTTTCAAATTTCTAATTTCATACTTTCTGTAATCCTATCCACTTTAATTGTATAAACAACTTTCATTTTTCATCAAACCGTGTTGTTATTCGAGAGTTTGAATATCTGCTCACTCCGACGAAGGAAATACTTTCAGTCATTATACCCTAGACAAGTTCCGATTAGAGTTCATTCGATGTAGTTCCAGACATGATCTCAGTTGGAACGTATTCGTGGTTAAATTCTTTGGTAGCGAGATTCTTTGGTGCGAAGTTGCTCATCGATGCTGCCGGTAGTTCTGTTGAAAGTTGGTAAATAGTTTTTGAGTGAATATCTGCTGGACTCAATATTTCTGGAAGAGATACCAGCTGAAGTAAGTTGTATTTATTATGATCAAAACAAAATTAAATTGACATCATAAGTCGATATCGATTGCAAAGAACAAACATTTGAGAAAGAGTTTGGAAAAAATGGCAAGTTTGGAATTTACAAGAACTAAGCTATTCAAACATTTTGTGAAACATGATAATATTTTAACTATTTTTTTGGGAAAATCCATTGGGTTTATAATTACGAGTCATACAATCTCGTGCTTTGTTTCTAGGAAATAAAATATGAAATGTAATCTATTCTTCATAATTCTATAATTCTTGTAATCCTAATATAATTCCCAGTTTTCCATAGTAGAAATGTAATTGTAATCTATGATTAATAAATTTTAATGTAGAATTGGGAAATATTGCTTACATATTACATATATTTATTACATATTAAATATTGGTTTACAAATTACATTTTCAAGACATGCAGGCCGTTCTGATATACAGGTCGGCCGTACAGGTCGGCCGTATAGGCCGTACAGGATATAGCCTGGCCGTTCTGATGAGAATAAAAAAAAAATATTACATTTTCAGTTGCCTGTTTGACTGAGTGATTACAAATTAATTTCCAATGTACCATTTTGGCGTTGAAATGTGCAAATAAAACTATTAACTTTTTCACTTTAAATAATTACAGAGATCTAAATCAAAACTGAAATTTACAAAATCACAGGAAAAGCACACAAACCACCTCGGAAAAAACACCATTCTCTAGTAGTCCATAAATTCATCGAAAAATGGTGGCAATAAAATAGATAGCTGCAATAAATACTACCCGATCGCTCGCTGCTCCAGTGTGGTTAATTTGGTTCATACTCCGTAAACAGTGCTCCTTACACCCAGCGCCCTCGATCGATGCGTATTTTGCACCCAAACACCGACAAGCACACGTGAAACATTCATCTGCTCAAACGCTGACACATGGCCGTCGTTCGCAAAAAGGCCAAAAGCGCGATTGGCATTCTCGCGCTTCCTTCGCCGTTCGTCGGCAACATGTCAGATTTAGTCGTGATTTGTGCAAACAAAAAACAGCCATCTGTCAAACAGCGAACGGAAGCGAAACACAGCCATCCCGAAACCACGTCCAGCCCCATCACGTGCCTTACCTCGTCTGCCGTAGGTGGTTCCCATTGACTTAGGATACCGGTCCGGCGATATGTTAATTCAACTGAAAATATCTCATCCTTCGGATCGGTACCGTCGGATCGACCTTTTTTTCGAAAGAAGAATCTTTGTTCGGGGGAGAGTAATATCAGCAAAGTAGCTCCGAGGGAGCAGGTCAGGTCGTGTGACAGACCTACAAAGAGACAGATAAATATATGTACATGCTTATTCCGTCATACCGATGCGCTTCCTCTTCGTACTAGCGACGCAGAAGCAGGTTGACTTGCTCGTTTTCATTTGCTCCGTCAGTAATCCCGCCCCGAGAACCGCACCGGGATGGCACATCACATACCCTAACAACTTGTGACTAGTTTCATTTAATCTTCTGCACTGTCATCGGTCCCTTGATGAACAGCCTCTCCGTGTGTGTGTGTGTATGTGTATGCATGTGAGTGAAAAATTACCCTCGATCTTTGCCTCCTCGTATGCTGGGATGTGACAGTTTTCAATATTCACCTTCATCTTCCGGTTTCGAACCTGTCACCGGTGCGATGCGAGTCAACCGTCGAACCGTCGGTGGAAAAGCCACGGCATGAAGAAAAACTATCCAGCCGTAACCGACGGTTTCCAAAACGGGAAACGAGGTTCGTCAACGTTCGTTTCGCTTTTTCCTTCCCATTTTCGCCTTTGGTTTTGGCGCAGCCCGGGGGACAGATTTTTCCGTACAAGTAACCGATACCGAAACTGTGCGACCGATTGCTGGCAACGGAATGGGTCGGCAGCAGTGTTGCTTCTTTCGGCAGTTCGTATGTGCGCGTATGTCATTCCTTCCTGTCGGATGCTTGCTTGTAGCAAAGCGAAAAGGCAACCTCTGTGCTCTGCTCTGCCCTTCTACACATCGCTGCAGGGGTTGGGAAAAAAACTTTGGAAAAACGATACACAGTTTCCTTTCCAGCGGGCGGACGAATGATGAAAAATAAATGATACATTTTCCTGCATGCAGCACAGGCAGATACACACATTCGGTTTAGGTTCGCAAGAACTTAAGGTAACTCACCGGATTTGCACCGTACCGTGCCGATCGTTGATCCGCAAACTTGGGAGTGGGTTTTGGGTTTGAGGCGACCCAAACAACCCACTGGGTGTGGAACAGAAGTTCCTCACGAAGAGGGAAAGCAAAAATCGTAGAATAGGCAAAAACTGTGCGACCGATATGACGAGGGCCGTATCGTTAGTCATTAATATTAGCAAAGAGCCGACTCGCGTCAATTGCTTATGGCGTTCGTGGTGGCCTCACTGCCGCATTACCGTAGAACGAATTTCTACGCTCTGGCTTTAGACAAAACATGTGTTTGGCGAACGATGAAAAGCGATGAGCCATGTTGTTGCCATGGTCGAATTTTGTGACAAGTTTGTACAATAACGAGAAACCAGGAAAACAATGAGTGAATGTTTTGTTGTATTTTATCCTCGAAACATGTATTCGAGAAGATAAAAAAACCTTTAATGTATGTTCATTATCAACAAGCTTTATTGTTCTCTTTTCACTGCGGCACACAAACATCAGGTGAAATAATGAAAAGGCTTCAATTTAAAACCGTCTCGACTGCTTGGTTGACAAACCCGAAAAATAAACCATTTTCCAGGGACAGAATGTTAAAATATCTATTTTATTTAATTTCTATCCAGTCTAGGTTTCTATTAAAATATTCTAATATTACAAACATCTAACTAACAACAAGTTGAATAACAAACTCATTTTTCAAGTTTATTCTTTTCTATTCTATTCTTATTTGAAGATGATGTCAGTAAATTCATATATATCAAAATACTAACTATAAATTTTGTTTGATTTAACTTTTGCCGGTTAATATTGTCTTACTTTGTTTTATTTTACAGCAATATCAAATTATTTTTAATTTACTTACAATTTTAATTTACTTTACTTTCTACTAAGATTTAATTTTATACTTTTTTTAAGAAACTTAAATCTCTTATCTTTCTGTGCAATTTCAATAAAAGCATTGAATTGTTAAGTTTTCCCTTTAATCATGTAATCTCATGTAATCTCGCAAAGGATAAATTTGATTACTGCACAGTAAACATTCATGGTAAATCAAGGTATTAATATGTGCACATACAAAAAACCACATGGAACTCATCTCGTTAGGGAAACTTTAAATTAACCATACGATGTACAAAATATTAGCCATCGTTTACCACCGCCATAAGCCATTGTACCTAAACGTATCATAAGCCGGCCACCCACCGCCATGCAGCGACACACTGGCTATTATTTTCCATTTTGAGCTACAAAACTACAAATCCTACCAAACCCATACAAACATCAGCCGTAGAGGACTAGGCCGGGTTTGGTGGCACGTCACCGATATCATCACCCACTTTTCCCCCATTTTCATTCGCCTCTGCGTAACCGCCTGCAAACGGCCCAGCGCGAATCGCGCGAATCGATACTTTATTATAATTCCGCGGGCCATCGATAAAATATGTTTTCGATTATCATCCATCCCACGGTCGCGGCGATAGCGCCCCTATTATTGTTGTTACAGCATGTTACAACAAATCCTCGCTGTCTCCCGGGCGACAAGCTGCTAGGTGGGTTGAGTGCAGAGCAAGAGGGAGAGAATGGGAAGGGTGACAACGGGAGTGTATCCTTCCCGGCCCGGCACCGGCAAATCGTCAGCTCATGATCGTCATCATTATCCCCGGCCGGCTCGACAGCAGGAGGGAAACATTTACGACAATCGGTTGCACATCGATGTCGTTGGCGTCGTCGACGCAAGCCACAAACCGGGAAAGGGCGTTTTCGCGTAACCTAACAACCACCTTCTCTCCCGTTTTGGCCAGTTTGTCGATGATGGAGAGGGTGCGCTTTCCGATTGTAATTTGTATCTCACACACGCGCACACGTGAATGGAAGGGTCGATGACGCCGTCCAACCCCTCAGTCGGTCGTGCCGGTTTGTTCACCCTAAGTAGCTCGCACGCACACATTATCGCCATCCAGTTGCGATCTTTTTGTTATTTTGTTTGTAACAAAAAACCCGATCTACAGTTGCGAAGAGAAACAGCAACGCACACAAAACAGGAAAAACAAACTTCACCCAAGGGATTTTTTCCGATAAACAGAAGGACATCGGCACAGGTTGTGTTGCAGCGAACCACCGGAACCACATCACACACACACACACACACAGTGGCCACATGTTCGAAAATGATATCTCCGGTTGGTGTAATGTCCCAACATTCAAACTAACAGCTGGTCGAATGACGCTGTAAAGTGCACCGGCACTCGGGGACTCTCGGTCACTTGAATCCCGGTGACCGAAAGCCCAAATTTATGGACACTTCTTTTTGGGTGCCCGCTGGTGCATCATCATCACCGTTGGCCGGGTATTGATCAAGTACGACCAATGGTTGATGTTGACTTTCCCGAGTGAAAACGCTTAAATGCTTCAGGTCTGCTGGAATGATACTCGTGGAGGACCTTCCAAGCATCATTATCGCCCGGTGGTCGAAAAAAACGCTCAACCCCTTCAACTTTCCTTAATGAGTCCGGGGGCCGGAAAATTCGATTTTAATTTTTAATGCAAACGGATTTTCGATTCCCACATAACGCACACACACACACACAAACACAGAGAGGACCACAGGGAGCATTTTTTTTTCTTTCTCTGTTTTCCTCTTCAGGGCACCACCGGCACACTATCGGTGTGGTCTCTCACAGTAGTGGGTGTCGTATTTTTATGTTGTGTTTCTTTCCCTTGATTGGAAGCAATTTGTTGTTGTTTTTTTCTCTCTCTCTTCGTTTCTGTTCGTTTTTGTGTTATGATCGACCTTTACAACGAGCGGCCCCGCCCGGAGGGAGTTTAAAATATGGAAAAATTGTGCAACATCCATTTGCCAAGCACTCCGGGGCAACAAAAAAGTTGTCACCGAACCGAAAGCACGAGGTACTCGGGTGGGTGAAAATTATTCCAACCTCTTCCTTGGAACCCTTGGAAAGGGAAAGAGTTTCATGCCAAGAGTCTCTGTTAGTCGGTTTACCGGTGAGGGTCTTTCCACAAATCATGCGCTTAATGAGCAGTGGCGATCAAAGAGAATTCCAAACGGACAAACGGTGGTTCGTCTTCGTCCAACAATGTTAGCAAAACCGGTGAGTCGTTACGGTGAAACTGATTGAAGTAATTGCATAACATTTGTTGACAGTTTTGGGTATAAAATGGGTTTGTTTTCTGGTGAACTGCTTAATGCTGCCACAATTATAGTTTTGTTTAGATGGAAACATTTGGGAATAGCATATTCAAATCAAACTGAATGCCTAAACATTGATAAGAGTGGGGTTCCTGATTTTACAGGAACTTTTGGGCGTATTCTTGTCTAATATGGCCAGAGCTTCTGCAGTGGTAATTGGCTGGCTCACGTTAAAAGTTAAGTAAAATAAGAGATAAAACCTCGCAAAAGAATTCCTTAGAAATTCTCCGAGGTCATAATATCACCAAGAAATATAAGAGTTTATATTTCTCTACGGGCAATTGTTTTTGCATAACTTATTTTGTAACTGTCTCAATGTTTAGTCTTCTTCTATTCAACAATGTTTGAAAAGGTCAGGCCCAAAGTATTAAAATTAATTGCAGAACATTCCGAAGAATTCTACTCAGGAATTTGACCTTTAATCGATTATACTCTAATCACCAGTCCATGTAACCAATAAAAAACATATTAACATTCCGATATTCACCGATCATTCTTGTGTAACAATTACCTATTTTTAATAACCTAATGTAACGACCATGCTACACATTAGTCATTAATTTACCCTCATCTGAGTGTTGATTTTCTGTCGAGATTTATTCAACCACCTTAAGTGCATCGTAATCACGATACGTGTGGCAATCTATTGATTGCACCAACGAACCTCGGCTGCACCTTGCAATCGATCATCAACGAACCGACCGACCGTCCACATCCGGGCAGAATGCTTTTTATTCATTTATTTCGCTCACTCTCAGCATTCCCCTGCTCGGCTTGCACCAGCCACGGCCGAACAATATGTGACCATAATTGAAATGTATGCATGGCTAATGAAAGGCCAATTAGAGTTAAATATATCACGATCGCACCGATGCACCCGCTGCTGCCTTGGTGCGCTCACACCTTTCACACCAAGTCGAACGCTGCGAACGCTTCGAAGGAAACGATGTCCGGCGTAGTTACCGGGCTGGGTAGATACACGTCTAGACGACCTTCAGCACCGGTACCGGTCGGGGTGTTTGGCAAAGCGGTAAAATAATATCATAATCACTATCACACAAGCCGGCACATCGTCCGGCATCGTTCGAACCGGATGGACTCGGTAACCGAGCTTCAGCACACCCGGTACAGTTGGGGTGCCATCCTTTCGCTTTCGGTTGCAATTCCTTCACGAGCGCTGGGTGCTGGAACAGGTTGCATCCGCCTAAAGCCCTAAGCCACCAACAGAGTCACCAAGCAAAGCATCGACAAACACCAACCGGGTGTGCGACAGAGCGAGCGAGCTGTGCGAAAGAAAA
>STHB01032834.1:0-10180 GCA_018908115.1 Anopheles rivulorum
CGTGCGTTCTATGAATATCTTATCTACACCGGACCGGCACCGTGTGCTTGGGCGCGGGTATGCTGCGAAGCGCATGAAATTTCCGTTCCGTATATATTTGCATACATGGTTGCGAAAGGTTCCGAAGGTTCCGTCCGCGCCGCACCCACCTCTTGGTGGGGTCCAACCCTTTCTCTTCTCATACACCCCCCCCTCCCTTCTTCTAAGGTGGTAGGCAGGAAAGTACATGCCACGGTACAAACATCATATTATATTCAATTCCTGCCCGAAGTGATCCTTTCGTCAGCCGAACCGTGTACTCTCGGGCTATAAATATTTGTCTTACTTGACATACATTGCACCATCATCAGTTTACCCCCGAAACCACCTTCAACCGCTCACCATGATTTGGAGCTTTTTTTTTTTGTTCTTGTTCGAACCACTTTGCTTTTTTCTTTGCTCGTGACCGATCCAGGACTCTTGAGTTTCCACACATTTTGCTGGCCCACACGGGCAGCATCGTTTGTGCATTTTGATGTAACCGGTGTTGGGGTCGCCGTCCTACGAAACGGAGGAATATGGACCGTTTTGCTGGCCCCCGGAAGTCAGCCGTCGCCCACCGTCAGGTGAATCCAAAGCGAATCTGCACGCCTTTGCTGCGGCATGCCTGATGAATCTCGCATTTTACGAGTCGGCAATTTTACGTTTCCGGTCCCTGGAAACGGAACAGCGTCTAGTACTCTCGCTTTCGCTACACTTGCTACACTCACACACACACACACCTTACGCTATACAACCTTTTTCTCTCTTTTAACTCTTTCCACGGATTTGACTCATTTGAATTCTAAAACAAAAAAAAAACCCTACACACACACACCGATGCCCACACCCACACCCGGTATCCCGGGAAACCTTTGATGTTTTAATAATGAACGGTTGGCGCGTTCCTACACACATACACACAAACATACACGTATTTGTATGCACGCTCACCATTACGATTTGCGTTGTGGCCCGGGCACTCGGCGTGGACACAACTTTTTGGCTAGCCGTTTTTCCGCATCCGGTACGGAGGTTTTTGTACCACTTTTGAACTGTTTGTATTTGTTGCTCCTAATCATGAACGGTGGACGTGCTGGGAACGGGCTTCACAAAACTTCAGCTCCCATTTTACGGTTAGATGCAATTTTCATTTAGGCAAAACAGCAACACGGTGGCTTAATTTTTCCTGGAGGTGTTGCAGTGATCTCTCGTTTCCTGTGCAGGATAAGACATTTTAGATTGGACGAAGAGAAGATTTTCACGCATTTCGCTTAGGCTGAAAATTACTACCATTTCGAAAGAAAATGTTTCTAATTCGGGAAACGATGTCTATTGGTTTGACATTTTTTCTACAAATTTCCGATTCGGGATGTGTCTATTTCCATGAAACATTCGCAACGCTCCAAGCAACGATTTCAGAAGAATTGATGTTTGACATACATATCCAAAATTACTACAAGAGCGTCGCTTTAAACTAGTAACTTTAAAGCGATTTACAGCAATACACGATTTAAAACAGAAGAAAAGCGGGATTCTTTCACGCTGATCACATTATACGTGTTTAGTAGTAAGGTAATAAGTTTTATAGTATTTTGTTTATTAATCATTCAGCCCATAGTTTTTTTTAAGAAATTTACACTGGTGGACATAATTGTTATTTATATTTTTCCCCAAAACAACTCACTATACATAAGACCAACCTAAGAGTATTTAAATTGTAGCTAAATACCACTCTGTTCACTGCTTTCCTTTGGATTTTGTATATATGCGATTGAGAAGTAAATGTCCTTTTAAATGTTTAAATGGACAAATATTATTAATAATACTTACAATGTACACCATTCCTACAGATAAACATGATTTTAAGCTACTGCTACATTTATAAAATAAGATTTAAAACAGTTATTCTAACCTGTAGAAGCTTATTATATACCAGTAGCAATCTCGAATGCCTAACTGTTATATAGGCATTTTTGGGTCTATACTTATACTTATTTCCACCAGTGTATACGGACAAAGGTTATAAATTACCCATTATTTTATTATTTCCAAACCATACACTGCACCAGGGGAAACTCGTCATTTTCGCTCGGGAACGCACCGACACCAACAACCTCGGACTGTGTCGTGGCTCGAGGCTGCCAAGTCAACCCTGACACATCGAACCTATAATACAATTTACAGCCATCGAGACAGGTGAATCGGAAAAAACTCAAACACGTGGAATTAATTCATCGCCCTGCCATGTCAGAGTGGCCCTTATTGGTTGTCGGGCCGGGTGGCACAAACTCTTACCTGTACGGCGATAAGGGCCGGTGTCTGTGTGCAGTATGTTTTCCATCATCTTTCACATTTCCTTTGGCAGGTCATACATATCTTCAGCCGTACTACGATGCCGGACCGTAGCCCGGTTGCCATTGGTTGCAATTTTGTCGAATGAATTTTCCAACCCCATTCACAACGGACCATCCTTCGAGCGATGATACCTGTCCCGTTTTCTTGCCATTTTCATCGTTTCGATTCATCGTTTCACGGTGAAAGAGTATCGCAACCTGGGACTGCGCTCCGGTTCGGTTCGTATCCGGAAATGGATGGAACTGACAGCACACGGGAACACTAGATGCAACGGAGCACAGAAAACACGGGCGAAAAAGGATGTTTCTGTGTTTTATTCTTGCATTTGCCGTTTTGCACACGCCACCCTTGCTTTTTCTCGCTTCCTCACAAAACCCGCCCGGTCGGCACTAAATCAAACCCGCAATGGGAAAAATCAGATAGGTGACACCTTGCACCAGGGGATGGGAAGTTGAAATAGAAAGAATATCATAGCAACAGCGTGGTGAAACGAAATGGCCGAGAGAACTGTGCAAGAATGCGAAAAAGATGGAGTAATTTAAAAAAAACGAAAAATAGAAGCAAAACTCTATTCCTGGAAAGATACGACGCAACTAGGTGCAACTGTAGAATTGTTCTTTACCCGTTCACGTGGCTTCAGACAAAATTCAAACCATTGTTTCATGCTGTAGTTTTTTCTCTCTTATCCTGTATTATTTATTGTTAGCTTAAACTTATTGTTTAAAGTTAATTTAAGTTTGTGTTTGCTTCTCAACAGAATTTTTGTGAATTCTTCACAACAGAATAATTTTATCAATTAAAGTTTGGAGTCAAGTTTCATTTTCATAATTTTTACAAGTTTCCAAATTATTATTGAAAAAAATTGATAATTTTAATAAACTAGTTTGAAAAATTTGAACTGTAAAACAGAACAACCGTCCATACGAACCATCCGTATGTGAATAAGACGATAAGGCGCAACATCTCACAAACCCATCCCAAATTG
Organism: Anopheles rivulorum; assembly: GCA_018908115.1. Classification (NCBI taxonomy): domain Eukaryota; kingdom Metazoa; phylum Arthropoda; class Insecta; order Diptera; family Culicidae; genus Anopheles; species Anopheles rivulorum. Next base: position 3,362 of record STHB01032834.1, read on the forward strand.
GCAAAAGTACGTTCCACTCGAAGTAATACAAATCGTTCGATAGCAAATACGTCAAGGGATGAGTAACGATGTTCACTTTCTGCAAAAACCGGAAACCATTCATTCGTGCCACCCCGACCCCGAATAATGGTCGGGTGAAATATAATAAAAATTCAACTCTACGGCCACCAGAGGGCATGTATGACATCATCTTCAGCGCTGTAACGATGCGATCCAGTCGATGCAGCGAAGATTGAAACGGAATTGCATCGGTACGAGTTCCGGTCCGAGGCGTTCCCTTGCTTTCACCTTCCATTTTGGTACGGTTAGTGCACGGATAGAAATTATCGAAATATTCGCAACCATCTCCAGAATGCATGATTTAAACAACGGGAATTGAAGCGCTCGTGACCCAGAATGTTTGAAACATTCACGGATTGGGTACAATGTTTGACCTGGCAGCCAGCACCTGGTGTGCAGCAACGTTGGAACATACACACACATACATGAACCATAATCGTAACGTTCAATCAAACTCAAATCAAGAATAAATCATGCCTTATCCACATTAAACTCACAGACAGAATGGCACCACACTACACACGCGAGAAGCAAAGCCAAAAAAAAAAGCCAGCGTACAAGAAATGGGATTTTATAATGATAAAAATCGATCCACGATTTGGATTCGGTCCTTTACATACCAGCAAAAGAAAAAAAGACTCACACGCACGTAAAATATAGATTGATGGTTACACCTGTTCTAGCCGGATGTTGGAAATTTGGGAACACGCTTTTATTTGCCCACCGTAATGATCACCTCAGTATGTGTCGCTGACATGGCTCGTTTTCTTCGTACGCAAGCGAATGTCAATCAACGGCATCGCTGATCGTCGGCGTTGTCGCGTTATATTCGGGGAAATTTTGTTTGCTGGCTCCTTTAATGAGACAATTTGGTTTAAAAAAGAAAGGTTAGACAGCACCAACATACCCACCTATTCATAACATCTGTAAATTGATGTTTGGACAAGCATTGTCCAAGCGCCAAAAAATATGCTGGCGAAGCTATACCAGGACGAGAAAACAATTATTCCACTTAAGCACGCTGTATGCTGTACGGGGACATTCATAAATCCCTAGCCAGCCATGTACTTTACGCATCAAATCGTGCGCTATTTTTGATTGGTTTCGGTACGTACGTATTCGGCCGGAAAGTATGACTACCACACTAGAAATGCAAACGCAACGCGCTCCTAAAAGACAACGAACGCATCGCGTCGCATGCTGTTGTCGAAAGCATTTCCTTGATTGGGAATTTCTGTCAATTCCTAGAGTGCTCAAGATTCCATCAACCGAATCAATTCACTTGGTCGGTTCCTAACCGAAAGCAACGCTTTGCGTTGTGATGTCGCTGATGCAATGTTGTGGGGTGGAACGGATTAGGTAGCTTTATCTAACCGACTCGAAAAATGGATCCGGGCCCAATTCACGCACCGAGTGCGACCACCCGAGGGATGGAACACTGGTGTTGCCATTGTCTTCTGTTGGTGTCGTTAGGAGTTGTTGTTTTTTTTTGTGCGATCGTCGGTTTTGAAAATGTTCTGCTATGTCTGTTTGCCTGTATTCTAGTGGTACACTGAGAGTAGGTGTATCAATAAGTGTCTTGTGTATAGTTTGAGCTATGCTGGTCTTTATTATGTGATATATTTTGCTACGCAATTTCTTGTGCTTTATATGACATAAATACTTTCACATGTTAGTAATGCTAACAGTACTAACATGTTAAAGTATTTACGTTAACTCAAGTAAGATAGTGCGAAATATCCTCAACATATCACTAGGATTTAAAAGGTCCTCAAATATCACAGATATTGAGGATAGCTTAGAAATTACATATGGTTTCAACTACTTTTAAAAAATATTTGCTTTCATTTATTGACATACAGTGATACCGTCTTTAAAAAGTATTAAGTAAAGAATCAAGACTTACTTTATCCCAATTTTAATTCTGATTCCATGTTTTCACGTTAATCTGTGACTACATCGGCTTTTATCGAATAATAAGGAAAACTTTGGTTTTTAAGTTTCGAAACCATCGGTTTGACATTTAAAAAAAGCTATTTTTATATTAGACAAAACACAGCCCCGTTTTTCGTATCACCTCATGTTAATGTGCCGTTGCAAACCGACTGTTATTGTTGTTTCACTCCTGAAACGCATCATCCGTAACACCTTTATCCGTATCCGTAGATCAACTCCCATACCCCAATGCCAAGATTGCATTGCCCGATAAGGTGAACCGGTTTCGGGGAGCTTATTTGCGTCCGTAACGCCAGTGGTAAAGAGTAAGCACAAGATTTGTTGCATAACATAAATAAAAGATGACGTCGAGCCGCCTCCATTCGATCCCGTTCCCGTTCGTTGGTGTGGGATGGAAAGTTTGCAAGCAACACCCGTACTGCACCGAATCTGCATACTGCAAATATTATCTATCATTGTGTTTCATCAGCACGGTCCTGGTGCACTGGTGCTCGGCTGCTCCTTCGCACCAGATATGCTAATGTTTATCGGAAGTGACCCGTTTTTCTGTTTTTTTTTTCCTTGCTGCGCCATGGACGAGGGTGGGTGACCGGGCGCTGGTTGAAATTGGAACAGTAGGCCGACGTCTTTCCGGCGTACCCATGGCCCGCTGCCATGGATTGTACAGTTGTACCAGCGGTGGCGTACACAAGCCTGCAAAACCAAACTGCAAACTGCATCCGCTCTGTAAATACGTAAGCATTGCGCTGCCGGTCCATGGCAAGTGATACGATGAACGACGATAATGCCACTACAATGAGTGGAACGAGCGGTATGGAAAACATTGCCGGTACCCACAATGCTAATTAAAGTAGCATCTTGGAGCCTGTGCAGCAAAGAGCAGGAAAAGAGAATGCAGAAGCGAACCGGATGCACCGTGCTTTGCTGCCGAGAGTGTTCTTTTCTGTCGCTGGGAGAACTGTGTGAAGCGGCGTGCAGTCGACAGCGGAAAAAAGGGAGCTTTTTCATACTGCAAGCTGCTGTACCCTCTGCTTGGCTCTGCTTCGGTTGAGAACTGTGCACCCGACCACAGCTGACAAGGGGTTTTGCGCACATTGTGCCGTTGGAAGCATTTCTTCATTCCTCCAGCGCACAGATTCAATAGCAATCTCCATTTATCGTTCCCGCTTCACAGTTCCCCTCTCTCTTCTTCTCTTCTTCAGCATTCCAGCCCCTTGGTGGTGGGTGAAGTTTTGACAAAACTCACCCTCCCCCACGTAAAGGAGGTAACTGTAACGGATGGGCGAGCTCACGGCTCGTGTACAGTAGTAGCAGCAGGTGCATCACACAAATATATACCATGCTTCATCAACATTGTTGCCGGAAGAACGGTGGACCAAAAAAGAAACACACCCACGAAGAATCTGCCCGATTTTGGGCAGGACCATGTACCAGCGTTTCCGGCATTATGGTACGCTAGCAATAACACAGCTTCATCTGGACGGAGCTTTGCCCTAACAGCGCGGCTCCTTGGGGTGTCCCGGTAGCTGGTAACTGCACTGTTTTTCACCCAAACCTAAAGTGATGACGTGCGCAGCGAAACTTTGCACCTTCCGCCCCAAATATTGCGAAGGTTGACGGTTGTACAGGGCCTGTGTATGTGTCTTACCCTTGCTCACAACCTTACTGGATGAAGTGAAAATTAATGGTGGAAAATTTTCTACCGCTTGCATAACACTACCGGGAAACTTTACGTACATACATACGGGTGTGTGTGTGTATGTTGACGTATATGTTTTTTTTTGTGTATTCAAATTTTCGTTCAACGTTTCCTGTTATAGCTGCAACTGGTTTTTTGGGCAGGGACGTCAAACTGGAAATAATGAAAAAATTACAATTTTAATAATTGCTCATGAACGATGCAACGAAGGGATTTAAGCAAATGTTATTAATTTTACCTCCACTGTTCTTTCAACTCACGCAAGCTAATTATAAATTATTAATTAAAACTTTTCACACGTAGTGTTCCCTATTGGAAGAAAAAAATTTTCCCCTATGACGATCAGGGACATTCTGATTAGTTTTCAAACAATCGCAATACTAAAGCAATAGGATATTGTGAGATCGGTTCGGAGGATATAAGATCATACTTTTGTGATGAAAATACTTTGTTTGATCTAACTAAAATTTTAACCAAACGCAAAATGTCTGAACAAGAGGGACAAAGAGCTTAAAAAATGTATCAACGTGTATTGATGAAATTGCAATTAAAGGTCTGCTTATAAGCTCACTCGCGTAATTTTATTTATCAACTAGTAGCATAAGCATTTAAGGTGCAGAGGCAGTGCAATAGCGACCAATAAGGTGCAACAATAATGCAATAATTGCAGATAAACAATGCATTTTTGGTTGCTTTAAGGTTTGACTATGGCTATTGATATTTTACACCTTAATTTATCGTTTGAGTTACCTATAAATGTGTCTGTTTTTTTAATCATAAATCAACCTTGTTGGCTTGCACTATTAAAAACATAATTCTCTTTTCTATTTCTGTGCTAAAAATCCGTTCCCAATTTGCGAAAAATAAACAACAACGATATCCTTTTGTTTGTGAAGGACAGTGTTTGCCATCTCTGGCTCGCATGAAAAATGCCTCCACGCCAACGATGGCAGAATGTGCAGCATGCAGCCTTTCGTTCGCCATGAAACATAAGCAAGATGTGAGCCTCGGGTTGAGTGTGCTGGATATTGTTTTACTTTCGCAATACCCCACACCATATACGTACGTATCCCTGCCAATGAGTTTGTCAACAAGAACTTTACCTCTGTCTCATATCGTCGTCGTCATCGTCATTCGCCGTCGTTTCTGTACCGTTCATGTGATGGAGCAAACAAAACAAAACATTAGAGGAAAAAAAAGGACAGAAATGAATTATAGAGAAATGACGGTGAGATGCACAAGATGAAGAAGGATTGTTGTCAACGTCGTCAACATGATATTCCCGGTTGTTGTACATCCCGGTACCGAGACGCTAGGATAACAACGATGACAACGGTCATGCAAAAGATAGTGGACTATTATCTTGTTTACACAGCTTCGCTTTCCACACGGAAAGCCGTTCTCCCTTCCGTCCCGGTGCGTCCCGACCACCATGGACCATTACGGTTTGTGCCTGCTGGAAAAACGGCACACGGCACATGTGGATTTGTGCAACGTTCGCACATTATTCTTGCTACTGTACCATCCCGCGAACCGTCACATAAATCACATGCGAGCAGATGCAAACGTGGGCTAACTATATTTACCCGATGCTAAACGACGGCGGCCCAACCCGTTCGCGGTTACGACAAGAAACAAATAAATCCTTCATCGCCGTGCGGATCCCGATCGAAACCGTGCGGTGTGTGCGCAAGTGCTTGCGGTTCCGTCATAATCGCACAATATTGCGCACCTTGTAGACCACTAGATGTACCACTCGAACCATTCGCAGTATGGGCCCCATGGTAGTAGAAATATGATAGCATTTTATGAGATTTTTTCGAATACGCTTCCGTTTGCCTTATGCTGTTCGCATCCATCTCGATGTCACCTTTCGAATCCGTGCAAGGTCGCACTGTTTGAGTTTCGTGGAACTGTGCCCGAATGCCGTACAGCATCCGGTGTGCTTGACCTTTATTGCGCTTTATTTGTACGCCGTTGACATTTAAAGTAGTAACCATTGTGTTCCATTTTCTTCAAGAATACGGAAAATAGCTTACCATTAAGGGAACATTTTCGTGGATTGAAGGAAAGCGATGGGTAATAAAGGTTAAAACATTTCGCTTTCCTGTTTTGGTCCGTTGTTCAGGACCGTTGTTCCAGAGAATTGTGAGATGATTATGAGAATTTGTCTTTCGGTTTTTTGAAGAATTAATTTTAAATATTAACAACTTTAAAATGTGTAAAGTTTGAAGAGATGAGAAGATTTTTATGTCATGATTTAAAGCAAGTGTGCCACTGTTGATTGAAATTCTGCAAAAAAAAGCTCATAATTTACTGGAGTTCCCCTTCCCACGCACCCCATCAATCACTCCGCAACATCAATTAATAATTGCAACAATTGTACCAAACCATCAACATCATGCGCCTCAAATGTGAAAATATTATATACCTGTGGTAGCTGTTCAGTGAATTGTAAACCGTCCAACGTGGATATTAAATTTCGCATCAAATTAAAACACCACACACGATTGGATTTAATTAAACAGTCGCCCACCCTCCGTTCCGTCCTGGATTTTTCCCTGCACCTTAAAACCCCAATCCGCAAACGCTCCAATTCTCTAGCCGATATAGCATTGTCCGGTGCGCGTACTACGTGCTTAATCAACCAGCAAAACTGGCAAAACTATCATTTTCTACAACATTTTCCAATCGCACGCCAAGCGCACCCAAAATGCATCCCGCTCGGATGCATTCTCCTCTGTGTCCTCCCCTGTGTCCTTCCGTTCACACCACTTCCACTGAAATAGGGAGGGTGGAGGGTTGCTATACCGTGCTTTACACATCGTTAACAGTCTTACGGGCATCATTATTTTGCACGGATCAGTAACAGCGTCCTTTCCGTTCGTCTACGTCCGCCAGCCGCCCCGGTCTGTCATCGTGCGCACATTTACAATACACTTTACACTTTGTTGTAACAACCTGACCGACCCACCGACGGCTGCCTAATCAATCATTCCATCGCCAACGGGCAAACGCGCTAATGCAAATGTATGCTCACGCTTCGATTCATATACGCCCTCTACGTCACGTTGACTACAGATTGATCCCGGTTGGCACCAGCA
>STHB01032835.1:0-22947 GCA_018908115.1 Anopheles rivulorum
AATAATTTCCATTTTTCCCCTACTGTCAGGCAACCCAAACGAGGTGCAACGGCAAAAAAGAAAACGTCCACCGCTCTTTGAATCGGTCGAGCATCACTTGAAGAAATTTAATGCATCACCTGCCGTACCGAAAGCCTCATGTTTGTTGCGGCGCTGTTGACATTGTCCCACTTGCCAACATGATTACCGTAAAATGTTATTAAGCAAGGCGGGCAGCATCTGCCAAAACAATTCACTTTCATCTCAACATGCAGCCGGTGCATCGAATGCATCGAACCGGCTCCCGGTGCTTGACCGTTGCATGACATTGCCTGTGTCTTACTAACGATCGTCTGTACGATCCAGCAAGCATCGCAGCAAGAGAAAGATGGCTCGAGGTCATCTTTAGCTTGTGGCTGCAAGTTGTCTTGGAAGCGAAGGACTCCTTCCTTACACTACACCATTTTGAGCTACCGAAACGCTCCTCGAAAGCGACAAGAGAAGTGCATTGTTTGAGCAGGAATTTAGTTTCAAACTTACCGGACGGCAAAGACTGCACGACCGACCGTCCATCCCATGCATGTATGCCTTGTAAACCCTGAGTTGGCATTTTCCATCCACCGTGCGTTTGCTTAAAGATTGTTTGAATAAATTGTGCCGGTTTGCTGGTAGAAAATGTGTCCCCAATTTAATCTTCAGCACCCTGGAGCAGCATCCCGTCAAGGTGGACGGGATCCTGTTCACACCGGTAAAATGTGCATTACCCTTGGCCGGTAATGGCGAAGCACTGTAGCACTGCTTCAAGTCTTTGTACGATCGCCGCCAGTCTGCACTTAAGCACTGCTATTTGCCAAGTGCACCCGTGTTTGTGCAAAGAAAACGCCATAAAATTGTGAACGATTGCCTTAAATCTTGATCTCGGTGCGGAAATCTCCTTGTTACCGCAAGTGGGCCTCTTCACGGCGCAGATCTCGGCCGAAGAACAAAGGCACAAACCGAAAGCCCAAAGGCGAAAAGCGCCTCAACGGAAATTGGAGCAAAACCGGGGTAAACAGTAACAGGGTGGGAACCGACCAGAGTTTGTGCAGAAACCGGTTTCTGTCGACCGGCAGAAACGATCCACAGCACTCCGGACACGAACAAGATGAGCATTTATTTGAGTTTTACTTTCTCTGATCCTGCTCGAAAGGTGTCGTTCGCTGACTTGGGCTTGGGAACCCTTTTTTTCCCCAGCGCTGCCAAGATCTTTACAGAAAGTGGGACGAAGAAAAGTTCATCACTCTCCTCTACCCCTACCAACAAGGCCCCCCGAGGGGTTCACTTGTTTTCCATGGTGGAACGTCGTACTCCGATGGCATAAAACTCCGCTTTTATTCCTTTCCAACAAAAAAAAGCAGGCCCGCACAGTTTACGGAATTGCCGCACTCTCGCATTTGGTGTGGGTAAAGGTGGAAGTGATTTTCCTTACCGTAGTACTACCACTACTACCACTACTACTGCTACACTTTTACGACACACACAAAAACTCGGCATGAAGATGTTCGCCTTCGAGCAGTCAAAGTAAAGGACAGCACAGGACAGGACTGGCAGAAAAAAAAAAACAAAAGGAACTCTAACACAGACACACACGTAGTGAAAAGGATAACGCGGCTCAAGAACAAAAGCGAGCAGAAACAAACAAACAAACAAACAAAAAACAAAGCGTTTCCCCCGGTACGGTAAAGCGACTCGGCTTCCTCACAGCGGGACAGTCGAGTGATAAATGAAGAGCTTAAATGGTTTGTTTTATGAAGATATTTTATGAGTGAAAGTTTTTTCTGGAGCACAGCTTCAGGATTCTTGTTTTTTTTTTGCCACTGTTTGCCTGTTTGCCTGCTGCTCCTGATACGATTCTGTTTGTTGCTTTTGTCTTACGCTGATGAAACTGAAATGCTGTCCTTTTTTTGTTTTTTTGGCGTACCGTTTTACGTCTTGGCGTGACAGTTTTTGGGGTGTTCTTTCGGTGCGTACCTGAGACCCAAGTTCCGAGCAGTGCCCTGGGGCGATGCACACTTTTCCGTGGCGTGGATTACCGGGTTCGCTTCAAGTGGCCGTGTCACTTTCTGCCAACTTGTTTTCTGTTGTGGGTCGTGAGTCACCAGTTACGGTGACCGTCCCGATTTGTTTAGTCCTGGGTAAAGTTCTGACGAGGTCGTCCATTATCCATGCTTTGGATGGCCGTGGTGGAAGCTGAAAAGTTATTATTAAATGGAGAATTGGTTTCAGTAGGTGGATCTTCTGTTTGAGATCATTGTTGGCCCTTTTTGTTTTTGTTTTAACAAGATCCAAAGCGCAAACAGAGTCGTCGAACAATGGCAAACCAAACTCCTAATCCGTTTCATCCCAAAAAGTCCCAATCCCATGCAGGGCGCATAGCCCTTTAATCTTCGTCTTAAGGCTCGGGAATGGGGAGCAAGCAACAAATTTTGCGTTACGATCGATACTAATTGAATTCCACCCTACCGAGGGTCGGTTCGAGGCATGATTTGAATGCATAATTTTTCGACCAAAAACAATTCCTTAGCCCAAACAGCACACGAGATGATGCTACTCAATAAGCGGAACCACATGTGGTGTGGGCGAGAAGCAAAACACAAAGCTGCAAACTATGTGTTTGGTGTACTGCTTCGGTAAAGGTGCGATGTGAAGTTGAAGCTTTATGAAATCGTATCTACCATTTTCCAACAAATGAGAAGAGCATCCAAAACCCAGCAGCATCACCGTAAAAAAAAGGGTGAGGTCCTTTTTAATAAGATTTCATCTTAACATGCAAATTAGTTTTGTCTTCTCATAACGCACCGCGCGGGCACCTACACAGCACGGACCGAAGTTCGAACGATGGCCATTACAACGTGTGCCACAGTGCGATCTGTAAGGATTTAAGCACAACTAAAACCAAAGGATTAAGCGAGCCCGGCTAGTGGAAAACGGAAGAGAAAAGATCAGCACGGGACAAACAAATGGATAAGAATCCGTTTTTAATTGTTCCAAGCCTGTTCTTCAATCGGTCCCCAAGAAACCTTTCGCTTAATCCGTAACGTGCAACGCCCGACTGTACAGAATCTGTGAAACATAGTGTGCTGGAATCTGTATTCAATACGTGCAATTTGGCATGCGGTAAAACTTGGTTTCGTTGCACGATAAAGCAACGATACATTAGCAACCGGAGACGCAACACGCAAATCCATTGCTAGCCTGTATGTAACACACGCTGGGACACACGCTCTACATATTAAAGCAATTGCAGCAGAAATTCGTACCTCGGTTCGGTCTCGGACGGGTTAGGCTATATTCAACAGTTGATCCCATTGCTTCCATCTACACTGATCGAAAGGGTACACACCGTACAGAACGACACCGTACCAGGACACTTTTGGTAGGCTTGGAAAGAATTGGTTTCCAGTTTATTTACATAAATTACGTGCAATGGAGTGCAGCAGTACTGTTGGATGGTCTAAACCGAAGGAAGAAAGAAAAAAACGAGAAAAACACAGAATCCTTAAGCCGAGAAACACGAAAGCAACCGAAATGGGTATCGCATCTCGAGTGGGCAACAAGACAAGAGCCTATTCGTTTCAATTTTCTCCGGAGAAGAATGATTGCAAAGCGTACGAATGGTGTACGGCCATTCGTCGGCCGGACAGTCGAGCTCTGGCAGTAAAGGATGAACCTTCGCAAAAAAAAGACTGTACTAAACGTTTATTAAACACTTGACTTTGCGCTCGAGCGCTATACGGAACCAGGCTGCCTTTCCGGAGCGTTCGGTCGGTGTGATGCTACCAAATGCGACTAAAAAAGGGATACTTTTATGTACTATCATTAGTAGACAAGCGTACGGGTTCCTTTGTGACAACCGTGCTCTATCTACGGGCGTACGTTGCGCAACACCGGGCAAGCGATGCGATGCTAAAATATGAATAGATTTGAATTATTTGACGTAATGGATGAGGTAGCGCGTGCCGGAATCCATTTTCGGCCCAAACTTCCATTATGTTGTCAAACATCTGCCTTTCCCTAGCCACGCTGCGTGTTGTTTCGCTCGTTCGCTCGTTTCCATTTCCCGTGGTGCAGGTAGGGACTAAATCCATCCGGTACCGTACAACGGACACGTGGGCCACTCCCAACGCCCTATCTCGATCTTGACCTGGTTCAGGCTGCACCATAGCGGAACAGGGATTTACCAGTACCGACCCGGTTCAGCAGTGGATATAAGCTGTAGCACGGGCTTTTGGAAGCGATCGTGAAGCGCACTCGGATTCCGGTCGGTACGTGATGATCCGCGCGACACGAACACATCCCGAGCACGGCAGCAAGAGCGGTCTCGGGCTATCTCGTGTACGCTCGCACCTTCGCTCGCCTGCACCGGATGGTGCAGTTCCTTCCCATGGGAGGATTTGAAACATTGCAAAATTTAACTATCGTGACCATTGGTCAGCCTGATGCGCACGGGTGCACTCACTCTATCCGGGGTCCGGGTTCCCCGGGAAATGGTACATTTCCATTCACTACGTTTTGTTGCTTTTTTTGTTTTAACTGGCGCATGGCGTACGAACTATACACCTGCAAACATACTAGAGAAAAAAACGTAAGCCACGGTACACACGGTTTGAAGATGGAAGGTAAACGCAATGGCTACATTTGTGATTCCTCTAGGTGTTTTTATTCGATGTTGCCGCTCCATTTCAGGAAAGTCGCTGGCGGAAGTTACCGTACACACAGCACGCTTTCTCACCAAAAAAAAAAACAACCTCCAATGGGAATGGTAAAAATGGGCTAAATCATTCGGAATGAACCCGAATAGTAGAGCTATCGTTGGTCATACGGTTAGTGGCTGTACGCGCGCATAGAATATGTAGTACAATCGTAGTTCTGTTGCAAGCCAACTAAGGGATTTTATCGTTTAGAAGGATTAAGGGATTTTGGAAATTATTTTTATAAAGTTAATAAATTTTTAAAACAAAATTTTCTTTAATGGCATTTAATTGACGTCTCTTGTATCGCATTTTGTGGTTTTATTAAAACATAACCCAGCACTTATGTTGAATTTGGGAAAGATATAAAAAAACTGTTTCACCACTGATTTTAATTATATTTCTCTATTTATTTTATTCATTATTAATTTAAAATTTATTATTATTATTAAAAATTGAAAATTTGGGGCGTCCCTGTGGTGTATTTGGCAAAGGCGCCAGTTTCTAACACGACCGGACCGGGTTAGGCCAGGCCGTTCTGAAACAAATAAAAAAAAAATGGAAATTTGATTTATTATTGTTTTGATAATATTTTTTATTTCAACAAAGATAATCAATGAGACTAAAACATAACTTTTAGCTAAAACGTTTTTTCACAAAGCTAACATAAAATTTTGTTTTCTGCCATTTTTTCAAAATACTGCTGATTTATAAAAAAAAAAAAAACAATGTTAAAATGAACAAATTGTTCATTTGAAAGCGTCAATGTTGATACGTTTTTAACTCGTTTTAACCACCGTTCTATGTTTGCTTCAGTTGTGTTATAACAAGAAATGTTCGAAAATCAACCGAATTTTTCAGGAAATGTGCTTCCAAAACGCACTGAAACGTATATAATCTACTAGTTCTAGGTTCTACTGCTTTACAATATTTTATATTTTAAGCTTTCCTCTACTTCCATAGTATAATGAAGCGTAAGAGGCGACTTTTTATGCAACCTAGAGCATCCTATTTCTACAGTGTCAATAGAACGTCAATAATGTCAATCTTAATATTTCTATCTTGATTTCTCTGAGATAGATTTTATTCACCTACACGAAACATGTATGCTTATTTCAAATCTAATTAAACAAGTATTCATGAAAATAAATGTATTCGTTGTCATGAAACTCATGTATCACTGGATCGGAAATCAAACATGCAATTAAAAGCCAGAATAGCTTATTCCAAAATTTAATATATTCCATACCGACATACCGGTACAGTTGTACAGTACAGTTTTCCCATAGTGTGCACTTGCACATTCCAACTCACACTTACCCCTCCCCACACCTTAACCGGTACCCACTAATACACCAGCACATCCGGTTACCTTCGCTGGTGGTTCGAATGGTGATTTTTCAAACGCTTTTTCATCCTTGCCCCAATGCTTAAAGTGCCCACCAAACCCCTTTCCCCACCCGATCATAGTGCGAAACAAGGTGAAACACTCACCCGGGCGAACGGCAACAGCAGCAGCAACTACAAAAAAAAAAGCAACACACCAACCGAACCGATTTTCCTTCCGAACGGGCCGGGCTGCAGGAAAGTACATCAATATGCAGACTGGAGCGATTACTGCTTTCAGATACGTGAAATGGAATAATAAATAAGCATAAATCCAATGATGTACGATGTGCAACGCCCGCCACGACCGTCACGTACGTCCATTTTTCCGGGTTGCGCTTTTGTGTATGTGTGTGAGTGTGCGGATAGGTATAGTCAGACACCCACCCTTCCCACCGGTACTTGGCCCCTTTTCGTTAAGTGGAAAACTATCGGATGCACAACCACCACCGCCGGACACTCGAAGTGTTGGAAATGGTGCGAGAAATTAAAATAATTCCCTATATCAGGATTATAACAGCTTTGCGTCCCCTTTGCGCAATATCAAAGCCCGTACGGAGCTTTTGACGCGCACCGTAGCAAACTGTAAGTTTTCGCCAAACAAATGAAAACGATAAGCTTTAACTTTTTTTCTTTCTTACCGATGCTGTTTGGGTTTGTTTTTCACCACCACGTGTAATCTAACGCGATTTTAATTACATCGTTCACGCGCAAATTGCTGCGCTGTAAACGTTTGATTGTGCGCCAGCCTTTGCAACGGCTAATAAGATCTGCTCGAGATAAATCTTGATGAAACAAGCTTAACAATTACCGCGCACAAATTGAACAACCTGATGTCTGGTGGATGGCTTTTCGTACTTCGCTAAGTATTCGCACTCGGTGCGAAGCGAACGAATCCATTTCCACAATCTATATCCAACAAGCGCGAATTCTTAGCCGCCGCTAAGTAGATTTGCTTATCGCAAGCAACAAAATGAGCACGATCGCTGACGGCGTTTTTTTTTTTTGAGGGGCGGGGGGGCATTAAGGGCCAAACGATATGGAATAGCCACTCAACAGCACTCCACCCTTATCGATGGAGTGTGAAATCTTTTGCTTTCGCTTTTTTTGGAATATTATGTTGCCCTTGACCAACGCTTGGTCGGACAGCTAGCACACACCAGGATAAGAAGGCAAGAAGCAAAAGCAACACACAATCAGCGTTAACGCGGAAGGCCATCACGTTCATTTCGGGCTTGCCTGCCTGCCGTTCTGCGAAACAATAGACGAAGTGACGATAGAACGAATGTTCGAAAGACGCGAGCTAAACAATATTCCCCCAGCACCGAGGCGAGTGGCATTTTGGCAAGAGTAGTTGTTCGGGCAACGAAGAAAGGAAGCAACGAAAAAGTAAATAAATAAATAAAATATGAATTTCCAAATAAAGTGGATGCGTGCGTGGGGTGGGTCGCTTTGCATGTGGGCGCAACGGAGATGCTCGCCCAGTCTGGAGGAATAAAACGCACCCCGAGCACAAAGCGCAACTCCAAAAAAAAAAAAGCGCCCCAAAAAAGCAGCAGCAGCAGCGCACGGGCAACTGCGAACAAATGGAAGTATAAATAAATGAATAAATATTTATCCGATAATAGCGCACTAGCGCGGTGCTGGGAAGCGAAATGGGAAATAGCGATCTCGTTCTCGGTTCTTCGGTGCTTGTGCTGCAATCGGCGTCTCGTCCGTCGTTCGCTGTGCACGAAACTTCTAATCTAGACGGAAACGTACCGTCGCTACGAGCAGGATCGCATTCAAACGAATGAGACATTTTGGTGCTACCACCCCTACAAACACGTGGAAACGCCGTACGGAATAGAAGCAGGAAGGAGAGAGAAAGTAAAAACGAGGAAAGAGAAACTAATACAGCTTCCCCGAGCAACCATCACCGGCGTTGCTTGCCAGTTTACTCAGAATGAGCATGCATTATAAAAGAAGATACTTAAGAAGCGCCGATAGGAAAAAAAAAGGAAAGAAAGGCGAAGTGAATGCGAGCGAAAGATTTCATCACGCACAGATTGCCACTTAATAATACAGATTCACGATCAACAATCGCTCTAGGCGTTCGGTTTTGGGTGCTGTTTCGCGCCACCAAGCTACCGTCCTGGAGGCTTAGTTATTATAATTTACTCGTTTCCGCTTTTTTTTTTTTTTTGTTCGACACAAGAGTTTTGTTTAGCAATTTCGGTCCTTCGGGCCGCACTGAAGTGAAGTGAGGATAAATTGCATTTACAAAGCTGCAGCTAATCAAACGTTCGCCGCGATTCCAATCACGTTCCGACAGAACGACACGAGCGGTACGTGCGCCTAAATTTATGCATTTGCTGCTTAATTTCTGCCATCCCTTGCCTTTTGACCCACTTTCGCGTACGCCGGAGCCCAATTTTCGGACATGGCACAAACGGGACATGCAACTGTCCGACCGTACTGCGACTGTATGCGCCACCCACACCGTAACGGGGCGGCCGGGTCGCCACCTGCCCGGTACAAGCAGTCGGGCGGCCCACACCAATAAGCGGTTGGCCGAGCTAATCACTTAACCCGGCGGTTGTGTATCCCCGGGACAGTTTGAAATTGAAATGTCGCCCATTAATAACGCTGATGCATGTCGTTTTTGTCCCGGGGTTGACCCACGATGCGGAAGGTATGCTCACTGCTTGCCGCACTGGCTGCTGCTGCTGCTGCTGATGTCTGACGCATACATGACATGGTGCCTCTTTGCTTCCAACGCTGCCCACAGCAGTACTGCACCGCCAGCCCAGTGGCAACTACCTTTGGACAAGGAACTTTGCCGGACGAGAGCGAGGAGCAGGTTTTGGTCCGTTCGAATGGCCGGCCAGATTCGTTGTTACACAACACACGACACATAAACCATAAGCAAATGGCATGTGCCTCATTGTATGTCGCACCCGGTGGGGAGGTGCCGGTGAAAGAAGGTGACGTGGGGTGGAAAACACACACCCCAGCAGTGTGTGTGTGTGTGTGTGTGCTGGGCGACAAATCCAATTTTCTTCTGTGTCACATTCATTCTCCGCAAGTCTGATCCAGCCGAACGTTGGCAGAACGAGTCGATAAGAGCGTGTTTTTTCGCTTCGAATCGGTACGGGCACGGCACGGGTTGGGTTTTCGGTAGTTTGTAAACTCATTTAAAAATCTCAGGTTTTTAAACCTTGTTTTCCAGTTTGAGACCCCGTGGGGTAAGGCGGGGTGCACACGTGTACACACATACACACACACGTATGAACCGGAGGGTTGTACAATACCTTTTCGACCGGTTCAATGTCCATTCTACACGGTCCTGGCTGACTGGTGTGAAGGTAAATGAACCGACTACACTTGTTTTCGTGTTTCGTGCCTCCGGGGCTGGTCGCTTCTGTCCCCTCCCGGCCGAAGGGTGAAGTGCAATTATTTTCCCGATTGAAGTTTGATTGGTTTGCCAATGTATTTGCTGCTGCTGGGGGAAAAAATGGAAAAGCGTACTTTTGTTTTAATTTAATTTAATTCTTTATAGTTATTGGACTGGTGCTCTTATGTAGGTATGGAATAAACGGCCATTCCCCAGTACCACAACTTCCTGTTAAAATATTCAATCAAAGCACACACACATCTAATGTCCGGTGGATGTAACTACTTGCTGGGCGCTGGTCTGCTTATCACACTTTTGCCGTGCGTCAATCATGGCGACAATCAGCATGGAAACCACACACTCGTAATGTTGGCAGACAGGCACACTACAAGTTAAAAGCTTGCTCTTTGCTTATTGTTACCTGAACTGGCTTTACCATATCATAAATCATTGCACGCACCAGTGCTTTTTATTACCACAGTGAGCAATATGTATATGAATACATTCCTCAATAATATGCACAAATTGTTTGATTTTGACGAATGTTGCTCCAAGCTTTCTTCCATCACTGGGCCAGAAACAGCCTCTACTTTGCATTTTGTAGCTATTCTATTGTTGCTCAGATCGAATTGGAATGCAAAATTGCCTCCGTAACAGGCACTGCAAGCAGAGCTAAATGCTTTCCACCGGAACGAAGCCATTTTTCATCCCGAGTGTCGTCCGGATATTGGCATTTGGGCAATATTAGATATTCTCTTCATTAGGTAAAGGCCTGAGCATTAAAAAGAATTCTGTTTCCCGAAAGCATATGTCATCTTGAAGACAAAGATCTAAAGCAAAGGGACATCATATTTTCGCCAGAAGGTTAGAGTAACCGGTTAGACAGTAACAAAGTACATGTAGTATTTACTACATGTAGTTGACTAAAATTTCTTTTTGTCAACATTCTTTAAGGCTGAATTCTGAACATTTTTAACCAAACGAGTTAAAAATATATAATTTATGTACCAAAGTACGCCTCTTTGAAGCGACTTTCACATTTTAGTTAAAAAAATCTCTAGTCTTCAGTCTGAAATCTGTTCCATGATAATATTGTCTCCTTTTTTACAATTCATCTCTATTGAATGTAATGAAATAAGATATACGGCGCCATTCTTAAGAGAATAAGAAGCCGTTCTTAAGAGAATAAAAAAAATGTAATTAAATCTTTCGCTGTAAGCATTTTTACCATTTGCAGCTTACCACATATAGCTTCATTCAACATTTAATTACATTAAAGCTTTATTAAATCAGTATTAGATTTTTCTGTTGTTTCTTTAGTTCTAAACAAAGTTAAATTTATTTCATATAAAAAATATTGTAAAATGTGGCCTTTTCGCGGCCAGTGAAAAAAGACCAAAAACAAAAGCAAGTATAAACATTAAAAATTTAAATCAAATGCAATTTTCCCAATGGAACTCCCAGCACAGCCTGACAGTGTGCGCGGCACAAAACGGCTCCACAAAGCAAACCGTATCCCACGCACCGTGGGGTGTAGTGTCCCATGGAGGATTGCTTTCATGGCTCAATAAATAAAGCTGGATAAAAAATTACGACCTTTTTCTTTCTCTTCGCTTGCCCCACAGAAAACCAACCTACCGACCCATGGCAACGTAGAATAAAAAAAAACAGACACAGTAACCCACACTGTGTTGGGACGGCCGGGAAATGGGTTCTCCGTTGGGCGTGCGTGTGTGTTTTGGTAAATTTTTGCCTCCGTCTGCACGTAAAATCTGCCTTCCGGCAGACGAGCGACAAAAGCAAAATTTATCACCGCCGGTACCGAGTTAAATTGTTGTTTTTTACGCTTGCAGACGGCTTTGGATGCTCGTTTCTTCCCCGTCGTTATTATGATCGCCCTTTAGCTTTTGTTTTTTTGTTTCTCTCCCTCTCTCTCTCTTTCTCTCTCTCTCTCACTGTATCCTTTGTTAATTTGTTCCTACCCCAACCGCATTGACAGTTGTTGATACCTTTGACAAACCTGTTGGCATAACATCTCAACGCACCACGATGCAATCGGTCAGTGATTGTGCACGTGGAGGTACGATTTGCGATCGTGATAGTGTCATCCCACTAGCAAAACCAATAACCGCCGCCCGGCATGATGTAAATTAATTAAAAACTTCAATGCCATTCCTTGCCAGTGCCGCCTGCCGTTGCCGGTACGGAACTGGAAAATATTAACACGCGCGAAACGGTTCCCGGGTCGGAGCTGGCATTTCACACCGGCGATACCGATACGATGATAGGCAGATATGGTTATACGGTCTTCTCGTCATCTCGAGCAACACCGGTCCGCCAAACAACGCAATCATTAACGGTTTGCCCTTCGCACTGAACTGGTGCACTGATTTGGAATGGCGTATGACCGGAGGCTGAATTCAGTCCTTTTTTTTATTTTTGTATACCACCCACATCCGTTACCCTTTTGGGAGAGTGTATGTATAGCACCAGAACACCCAGAACACCATGAAACACGCAGGCAGTCAGATGGGAAGCGGGACCGTTCCACGGTGGAAAGATCCGAACCGTCACGCGGTGAGATATGTAGATTAAAAAATTGTGCCATAAAAAGGGGCATAATTTATAGAAGTTTTTAAATTAAATTTTTCCACTGTAACGTGGATGAGCGCGACGGTGTCAAGCCTCGACATATCGTTATTACGTTGTCGGATCCACCGTGATTGTGGCTGTGGTGTGGTAACGCTGGCCCGGATACCTTTAAAACTGCCAACCGGGTTGTTTACTTTGTTAACGAGCAGGTGCGCAGATGTAACTTTTTAACACTGCAGGAAATAAAAATCTAACTACTAAAGGAACCGTGGTTAAGTAATTTTATGGTAAATTGTAGATAATACTCATTCCGGATGATCTAACTAACTGCAAGTGTGTTCAAAGTACGGTGTAACGCAGTGTGCCTTTAGAACCGGGTGTCGGATTATCCGTGCTGCTCGTAAATGACAGTTAGATAGGCGCTTTGACATATCTATTGCTAAACGAATGACAGTAAACAATAAAGGGTTGGTGAACGTAATAAAACGCTGAATTTGTAAGAATGTAACATAAATTATAATTGCAGTTAAAACGATTAAATCAGTTAAACAGTAAAACAGGTAAAAATTTGTGTATTAAAACATTTTAATACATTACAACGACAATGATGGAAAAAGATTCACTTATGGAATTTTATTAAGAAATTTTACTAATGTTAAGGTTCTCATATTCCAATGAAGTAGAGATTGTAAAACCAACCGATCGTGATAAGTATGAAACTGGTGAGCATTTTTATAAACTTTTCTAGTGTTGAAATATTTCATATAACTTGGGCGAAAAACCCTGCAACAGTTTAGTATTCATTTAAAACACATGAAAGACTTATCCCAATGAGAAAAATCATCATGGTTTCTTGTTTTAGTAGTTTCTTATTGTGTTTTAAATAAAGCGAGATAGCATGCCGATTTTGCTCGTTGAGTGTAAATGTCTCTTTCACACACTGGAATGGGACAATTGATTTGTAATAGTAAATAATTATTCAATCTAATTTATTTTTTTGTGTCGATCTGAAACATATGTGTTATTAGAGATACCTACGTCACAATTTAAATGAGTTTTAAACAGAAAGTCTTTATTCGTCTAGTTTTAAAATCCACATCTGTACGGCTTATCATGATTCTTCGAAATGCTACTGCACCATTCAACATCCCTTTGAATCATCTCCACAAACTTTAAAATGTTTAAAGATTTGTTCTGTTGTCTTATAGCAGCATAATCCCTATCCGTACCAGAAATCAAGCCCAATCACAACCAGCTAAACAGGGGACTGTTGTTTTATGGCATGCCAGAGCATTTTCACCATGCACTGCAGTGAAGCTGCTTATCCCAGCTTGAATGTATGCTTGAGCTGAATTGCTATTGACATTCATGCTGCTTCATAGCTTTACGCCGGCGACGTTCTTTCACTTGTCTGCACTTGTCCAGACGGCGGTACTGCCAAACGGTTTGTTTGGCTGCTGCAATCCGAAAAATTCTTCAATCTGTGCACCCTTCACACACTTCACATTTATCCTGCTTGTCTAGGTAAGGATGATGCTGCAGTTTCTTTCACTTATTCTTGTACACTTTTCTGGATGCCGGAATTTAGCTACATCTGTTCCAGTGCAATACGGTTCACAATGATCCGTCTTGCCGTCGTACATGGTATGAATTTTTCGTCAAAAAGAAACGAGATCAGCCAGATGGTTGGAAGCTTTTGTTTTCAATTTGATACAATCCTTACCCGTGCCAGGCTGATGATACCGAGCAGCAGCCAGATTGCCGACAAAGTCTTGAGCAATCAGCAAACGGCTTAACGGGCGAGGTGCTTTCGCCAGGGTTTTCTTTGTTTGCCTGGCATGCCAAGTGCAACCGGAAACAAACCGTCTGAATTTGAAGCAGCGCTCAGCTGCATATGCTCCACAACACTGTTTGCTTTCGTCGAAATTATTGAACATTTCGTCGCATAACGATATCACATCAGGAGATTGATTCGATTGCAGCGTCAATTTGCAAACTCGATTCGACTCAGTACAGAGATTACCGCTCTGCTTTAAAATTATATTTGCGAAAAGGGTAAAAAGAAAGCAATGTATAAGCAATGAGCAAAAGACTTCAATTTCTTAGCGTGGCTTGTCTTATGTTCGATTGCAAATTTAGTACATAATAGAGCAAATGATGACTTGAATATTTTCCTCTATTTTATCGTATCCGCCGCTCAACCTTCTAATATACCAAAGACAAAGCAAAAGATGATGCTTATTTATTAAGAATTAATTTACTAACAATCTGTTCCATTCTTGTTGTTTTCTGCTCGTTCACAAATCCCTTCCAAGCGTTTGATCTTCAGCACAATCAGCAAAAGAAAGGAAAAACCTTGTTAGTGGTCTTACCTTTTATTCAATTGAACTCGAATGTGCGATGTGGAAGCAGGCGGAAAGCAAAACCATTTACCATTATTCGTTCGGATCCGATTAATAAAGCAAACACGGCCACCACTCCACGGCCGGTATGTGTCTTGTGAAGTAAGTGCAAAAGTGCTGCAAATTAAGCGCAAGCAGGCAAGCACAAAGCTCTCACACACATACACGAAGCGAACAAAGAGCCCATTTCGTACGCCCCATTGTGCTTCGATGTGATAGTGTGTGGCTGTGGTCTTCCTGTTCTACACTGCCACAACGATGGGAAGACCGGTTTTATGTCCGATCAGATTGCATGAAAGAGGGAGAGAGAGAGAGAGAGAGAGAGAGAGAGAGAGAGAGAGAGAGAGAGAGAGAGAGAGAGAGAGATAGCAAATAAAACAAAAACCACCCGGAATCTGGTGGCAACCCGCAGCAGGCACAATGGACAGCCACCCCCCCCCCCCCTCCACCCCAGACGCAACACACCCACCGGAAACGGTGAACTGGGCCGCCCGGAGACGAAGACGATTCATTCATTTCATCTCGAGCCATCCATCACACTCGGGGGAAATTTATCCATTTTTCTGCATCCCCTTGGCAGACTACACGCCGCCACTGCGAACGATCCCTTCCGGTAATGAGGGAGAGAAGGAGAGGGGGAAGGAGGGAAGGGGGAGGAGGACAAAGCAGTGCCCTTACAAAATCTAAAGGGCATAGCAGAAGATGACTACTACACCGTGGCAGTATGACGGCGACGACGATGCTGATACTGATGATGATGATGATGATGATGATGATGGTGGTGGTTGTGTTATCGTTATTATCGTCATTATTATCGCACTATCGACAGGCCAGGGTCAGTGCAGTTGCCGTGTCTTGTTTCGACTCGTTTGCGATGGACCCCGTAAAACCCCATTGTGCTGGTCGGGTGTTCCTTTGTTCCTTGCACCGTTCTTCTTTTCATCCGTCATCCGTCGGGTTCTGGTGCGATGAGCCCCAAAACGCCAGACCCACGCTCGGCGTGCTGTCGCTTGCGCTCGAGTGTTGCATTATCTGGAGCATCTGCTAAGGACATAGCCAAAAATGAAAAACCAAGAAAAAAAAACACACACTCACCGGTGCTTTCACCCCGTAGAAAATGAACTTGAGCAGAAATAGCAAAAGTTCAGCACGGTTAAACCCACACACACAGAGGGAGAAAGACCGGGGGTGGGAGAGGGAGAAGTAGGGGGTTTGGGTGCACATCAAATGCCAACACAGTTCACCACGGCACCAAACTCACGTGTCGACAAGTGGGTTTGCTTGTACCGACCGACCGCTTCAAAATGCACCGGATGCGCTTGATGCAATAACCCACATGCATTCTAACCGACTTGACGTTCGATGCTGCTGGAAGCGCACCTTTTGCGAACGCTTCATCAACTGGTTGTCTCAATTTTCACCGACATTGTCCTTTCGGGGACACCGTACCAAGCGAAGCATCAGTAACAAAAAAAAAACCCCGTGAGCGGAACATAGCTCGGTGCAGGTTGGTTTCGACACCAGCATGTCAGGTGCTGGCTGCTATTGCTAGATCTAGCATCTTCATGGGATGGATCAGCATCTTGTTCCTTTTTTTTTTTTGTTGTGTTTATTGGGAATGGAGGTAAAAAACACCAGCATGGCAGGTGGTTCATTCTTTTCAACGCTTTGAAACCGAACAACGTGCAAGCATTATTTTCCTTTATTTAACACCATTAAAGAAAAGTTTAGTTTTCTGTGCTAAGATCAGTACTCTTTCTTACAAAACTCAAAAAAGAAAACAATTACCTTTAGTGAATATCATTATAAAAATAGTGTTTTTAATATGCAATTAATAATTTATATCCTTGACGGTTGGTGTACTTCACATTTGCTGTTGTTAACAAAATTTTCATGCATCGAACGTTGTGCAGAAAGCTTTGTGCCCATCGCAAGGCATGAACATTTTCTTCCCGAAATTGATGTGCTTAACTAACTGCAACAAAAGCATGCGAACAAAGCAACGTGTTTAAATTAAATTTTCATCTATATACATTCGCTTCGGTTTGCTGTACTCCAGTTTAGTATCGCAGCAACATATCCTAACATAATGTAAACTTTAGCATAATTCTGCATCGCGCGAATTAGAGTGATAATTAGCTAAACAATATCCACTTTATCTCCGTTACACACACGTCTCCCCAAACAGCAAAGCACAATAGCACCGGCATGAAATCTATCAGTGCTGGCGCACGGCTTAACCATGGCACTAATTAAATTGTGCTAGTTCGCTGGAGCAGCCGCACTATCCTGTGTTGTAATCTTTTAACTCACCGTTTGCACAGCAAACCTTGCCAAATGATTTTGCCAACCTGCCTTGATAAAGCTCACCGTTCGGAACTCGGTCGGTTAGGAAAATGGCGCACGGCACTGCTGTTTCTGATCTGCGCCGTGTACCGCTCGCAACAAACATCACGCCTTGGCTAGGCTAGGTCAGGCTTGGCAGGTATGGCAACCGCCTCACTGCACAGGGGGTTAGGTACGCTCGTTAGCAACCGAGCAGGAACATCCAATTCATCGTATCGTGTCGCTTGTCGCAACCCGGGCATCCCCGGGTTACCTTTGCTGGCACGCCGGTGGGGGGAGGGGGGGGGAGGTTTGGTTTTCCCCGTCGAAGAATGAAAATTTTCTTTCCACGCCCATAATCATTCCGCCCGAGTACGCAACGAGCTAGTATCTGATAATGTGCTACCCACGCTAGGGAGGGGTTTTGCGCTGTTTGGGGGACGCGTTTTATTGCAACACAGCTTCAGTGCCCCGTGGTAAAGAAAGTAAATCACGTTGTTATAGTCGAAATGTGGAGTGGTACCATCGTCAGCTGTGTCTCGTACTGCCGTTACCATTTGCTATTCCTTTCTTTCGTTCGGTTTTTGTTTTTTTCTGACTCCGAATCCGAATGTGGCACAATCTTGTGGAAGCAACATTCCTGATCCCGATAGAAGCACCATCACCCTCTTGGGTTAATGGGATGTGGCGGAGGTGGGGGAGGGAAGGAGAAGGAAGAGAAGGCAGTGGGGGTGGACCATAATCATCTTGTTGACTACTGTTGCTGTCGCGTCGGCAGCACCAAACTTGTGCACCGCTTGCGCACTTGAGCACGAACGTGCGGCTTGCCAGTGCCGCGAAAACTACCCAACTTCATAAACTCTTATGATCGTGGTCGCGTACACACACACACCTCTCTCGAGGGTTTTCTCAACATCTAACCCACCGCCCCTGTCGCCCGCTGGCACCCCGGGCAACACTATTGTCTTGCGCGCGCGAAGCAAATGGTACCGCAGGCCGACAGTTACGCGGGGTGTGGGTTTGAATTATTTAACAGCAGCAACAAATAAATGCAACAAACATTGAAACGCCGGATGAGATCAGCATGGCAAGCAGTTTCCCATTTTGGCACTTGTTTGATCCGGAACATCATTTGTTTCAACTAAGGGCTTTAGCTGGTGCTGGCCGGATGATTCAGTCACATCGATTTAATGGTGCGGGTTGGTTGAACTTTATTGGAGCGTAAAATTGCACGAGTGTAGCTGATAAAATTCATTGTAATAGGAAAGTATGTTTGCGGGCGTTCTATGTTTATCATTTAATTGTACGAAACCAATGGAGACGCCCAGTACTTTGTGGAAAATCAAATCGAAAGGTGTGTCGGGGTGGAAATTCAAGATTGATTAAATCTTTACAGTTGATAAATAAACAAAATCTAAATGCAACGAGACACTTCTTTTTCCAAATTGCACATTTGCCTTAGTTTTTTTTTCCCCCTTCAAATCACAATTCATCTCACTCGTGCAATCTTGACTAATAAGTAAACAAATACATCAGCTGGGTACGACATTTTTGTAGCTTTTTCCCCTACCTAAGAGTATCTTTAAAACAAAAGAACGTAATGAGATTCAAATGTTTCCTTGGCAGTCTCTCAGGATCTCAATTTGAGCAGCATTCTGCAAAAAAAAAAAAAAAAACGTAACAAAAAATAACACCAAATTACTCTTCGCACGCCGCACACTCGGCGGAACAAAGCCCAAGAACGGACGGACGGAGTTGACGAACTCTCTCCAACTCTCCCCCGCCTGCTTTAAGTAAATCATTACGCAGAACGCCGTACGACAGCGGGATTCAACAACGGCGATAAGTATGTATCAACATTTTGACACCTAAATCTATCGAAATCAATCACGCGACTGTCACGACCGACCGGCTACCCTAGCACCGAGCAGAACAGACTTGTTAGTTTCCTTCTTTCCTGTTTTTTTTTTTTTTTGCTTTCGATTCCGTTCGTTTTCCTTGCGAACGCAGCACACGAACGCTTTACATCGCTTCAAAATGTTCTGTCGGGTCGGGCCGGATGCCGTCGGGCGAGTACAAACGATGATAACGATAGCGAGAATGCTTCACCCATGACGATAACTAGCGTCGCGCGACAGGACAGGATCGATGGCTACTCGTTATGCAGATCACGTTTGAAAATCGCTAAATCCAGCGGAAAGCGAATAAAACGAAAAAAAAAACACCAGCAAGAAAAGAAGTCACAAAAGATGAAGCTTTCCTTACTTTGAAAGGTTTATTTTTCTATTTTTCTTCCTTCTCTCTCTCTCTCTCTCTCTCTCTCTCTTTCTCTTTCTCTGTCCTTCCTTCTCTTAACTCTGCTCTTTTGCTTGTTTAGCAGCGTACAAGCACACAACGTGCAAGCATTGAAAAGTTCGTTGTGCAAATTGGAAAGCCAAGGTTTGGAAAAGCAATCCCATTTCGACTGGCGGTGTCTAGTGCGAAGCAAATGGGCACAGATCAGCACCGTTGACAATTGTTAATTTTGTAAATCGATTGGAAAATTTGAACCATTTCCTTCTGCTCGGAGTGGAAGAAGTGTTCGAGTTTGGAGCAAATTCCGGCGTGTGCTACAATGGTACTTATGAAAACGGAGGATGTAAGAAAAAAAAACACACAACATCATTACTAAAACTGTGCAGTCGCTTTACATCATTGATGGTTTGTTTCGCGTTTTTTTCCGTCAACCATTTGCATAAACATTTCGAACCATCGATTCTGTACCGAAATGGGGCAAAAGTTTTGCAAATAAACAGTCGTCTCGAAGCAGCCAGAAGCTAGTACGAACGCTTTAAAGCTAGAAAAGATAATGTAGCTTTAAGTGACAGTGAGATTTCGAGGGACATTTGAACTAAATCCGGGCAATTTTGTTAGCATGATTTATCGATTAGCAAGCGAATTATTTATTGTTTAATTCATTTCACATTATAATGAGATTGCAAAAAAAAATTACGTATAAATATCGATATAAATATTTTGAAATATCGTAATCCAATTTGTTTTCATTTTATTAAAACGAATGTATAACTTTGCACTGATGGGTGAAAATTTCCTAACTGTGATATCGAACATGATGTGACGCGCTTGGCTTTTCTGTTGCTACTGTTTATTCGCTTGTCCCTTTAGTTCATTTCTACAATTCATGCGTTCATGCAACTTAATTCTACCGTAATTCCAATGGCTAACATGTTGCGTCCTGTTTACATATATAGTTCCTAGGGTTGTCAAGTGTAACACGGATGTAAACAAAAACAAACGATCACTTGACATGTTATAATTAATCTAAACCCTATAAACCCAACAAGTACATTAAGATTACTAATAATCTCTTTAAAATTATTGATGAAAACTCCGTTTGCATTGTGAGCAGAGGGTCTCATCTTTAGTCAGGTGTTAAAAATTTCTGAGATAAAAAGCTGATAATAATGTATTCCGCTTTTTATTAGTTGAAAAAGCACACAAACTCAAATGCAATAAACTCAATTTTCTTCGTCTAAATGTTCTGTTATTTATTTTCGCACGCAGTACACTGTTCTTTTCTTATCTTTTACCTCTCAATTGAATGGATACATTTTTGTATAACGCTCTAAAGCGTGATGATGAAAGAGCTGGTAGACATTTGGCAAACATCAAGCAAAACCCACATTTTCTGGAAATTATGGCTTAAGCTGCAACTTTTTTTGCAACCTTTGGAGCAATCAATTCTTACAAAAGCCAATGGTGGACATATTGGTCATATAACTGTGACAGCAAGGCCTTTCTGGCTATGTATTTGTGAGAGGATTTTCCGAAAACTGCGGAAAGCAATCGTAACAAACAATCTTTTTCTGAGATATGCGGATATTGCAATCCGTAGAAGGTTGTGAGACATGAATTTATGCGTAAACTGAATATCGTTTGACATGTTATTAACATTTCGTTCAACTGAAACTTATAATCCAATCAGTCAACTTTTTCATCGCAAATTTCACTGCTGGAAAATATAAAGACGAAAACTATTTTTTTCAACTACGGACAATTTTGAAATTCAAAAACTAAACCGATTTAGATTCAAAAACTTAAAATTCATCTCAAAAAGATAGATACCTTCAAATAGATTTTGAGAGAAAAAAAAGTCACGAATCATAGGCCTCTATTAAGTCTATTCAAAAACCAACAAAAACTGTTCACAAGGGTAGAAACAGACAGTTACACGTTTCTTCATTTCAGTTTGAACAGTTAAATATCAATCCAACGATAATATCAAACTCCAATGTATAGATCTTGAGTACAACAAAGGATTTAAATATGAAACATATTAAGTTTCAAACATTTGCATAAAAAGATACCTGAAAGATATTTTAATACTTAACTATGTTTGTGATTGTGTGTTTTATTATTGTAGTTATAAATACCCTTTCTACATGTGGAAGATGTTTGCATAAATTAGACACAGCCGAAAGTTTTATTGCATCTTTATCTGCGAAACAAACTTCCAAACTGCAACTCATGTGAAATTGTTTCAATTCCTAACGTACACCACCAACCGGAGTAGTTTCTTCCTCGATTGCATATAAGTAATGCACCGGTAGGTGGTTGCTACTAGTAGCTAAACGTTTCCCGTATGCATACCATCAAAAACACCGATATCATCGAAAAACCACATACCTTGTATCTACTATTTGCCACAAAAACGCAAAACAAAAAGAGGAACCTCCACAACCGGCACCGTGCAGGTTCAAATTATCCAGAACGTTCGCTGTTGCAACAACGGAGCTCCTTCCCGAGCCGTGGCAAAATGGGAGAGGAAAACTATTTCCACTTGTGTTCGCGGTTAGCTAATTTTTACCACCCACTTCCGTTCTCGATAAAAAGCACCTCCTCTCTCGGCCTCCTCCACCCAATCGGTCACGGTGTTTGTGTGTCAGTGGTGAGTTGTGGAGCGTTGCATTGTTTTCCTTTGCTTCTTTGGAATTATTTAGCTTTTTACCCGTTAGCGCTGCTAGGTCGCTAGCAAAACAGCACAACCCCCACCCCCGGTTGGGTGGTTGGGCGTTGCAAATTGCACTCATGCTCCCGAAAAGCGGCAGTCCATGCACTCCATCAGCTCGGAGTCACCGGCGACCGGCCGGCCAGAAACACGAACAGCATTTGCAGGAATGCTGCTCTAAAGCACCCGGTAAACCCGACTGGACTGGCCATCGGTTTGTCGTATGAATATGCATGCACGAGTACTATATTCACAATTTCTGCATCAAGCTCACTGCGTTCGGCGATTCCCGCACACAAACCGAACCGAATTCGGAAGGGCCATCATCCAAACGTAACGATGAAGACCAAAAGCAAAGCTTGCCATATTTTATCCTGATCCTATGTTGTGCCATTTTTGCTACCTTTTCTTTTTTGGCGTGCAATGTTTCAACGTTGTTTCTTGCTTTTTTATTTCCAAAAGATGCATATACATATAATCTGTTCTTTTATTCTTTTTGTGTTCTTTTATATTTTGTATGTTGGGTTGTTGCGCCAGTTCCATTTCGCAATGGTTTTGCGCATTCAGCGGACGGCAAAACTTCGCCGTGCAGTAGCTGCTGATCGTCTGCATTCATTATTATTAACTTCTTTTTTTGTTCTCCTCACTCCTATATATTCTATTATAACTGTTTGAAACATTTCGCTCTTCACGTGCTTCTGTTATTCTCTCTTTATTTTTGGTTGCTGTTGTTCTTTTTTTTTCTTTTTTCGTTCGAGTTCCGTTGTGTATTGCATTACTTTGCATTTGTTCTCCTTGTTTTTTTGGTGCGCTTTATTTTAACTTCACTCTACCCGTTCGGCAAAAGCGGGAAAACTCAATTGGCTTCCTTGTTTTTTCAAGTTTTGCTTTACGTGCAAACAAACAAAAAATCGACAGTGAAACCAGCCAGTGAAACTGAATTTCATAATGAATTGAGGCAATGCGACACACGATAGACGCGAGCGTGAAAGGATAGAAGGCGTGCGAAGAATGAGAGAGATGCGATCGCACACAAAAAAGTTTTCGTTTAGGCTGATGGAGTTACTTTATTTTTTTATTGGTTGTGCAAACAATTTTGCGTATACTTATGCATGCTTAGTTTGCATATCCTTATCGGATTTGGCTTTT
>STHB01032836.1:0-10178 GCA_018908115.1 Anopheles rivulorum
ACCACCGTCTGCGCTGGGCCGTGGACGAAATGGGGGTTGGGGGTGAAAAATAATGATTCCGAGACATAACGTAAAATACAACGACCCTGCCCGTCCTAGGGATGTCTAGCGAAACAGGGGTGTCAAGGAAGAATAATATTTTGGCAATGTTTTCTGTTCTGGTCGTTGAATGTAGAGATGGGAATAAGGACTCTTATTTTGGTGAGTTGGCTCAGTGTGAATGGAACACTATTATGGAACCGGGCACACCAAGCCCGCTGCTAAACAATCATGAGTGTGTTAAACATGAGTGAGTTAGTGAGAGACGTTAAAACTTAATGTGACGAGTGAGTGCAAATCACTCACTAAAATGTTTCAACTCACTCACTCGCTTTCACTCACTTTGCCCATCTCTAGTTGAATGGAGCTTAAAGTAGCAAAAAGCAATATATTTATACGGACCAGTATTTCCCTTGGTAGATGCTTTAGAATGAAGTTTAACTAAACAGTGTCTTCGTACCCGTACCTCGTAACACATTTGCATAATGGACAATTTTTGCTAAAATAAAATCTAAAATAATACATCAAACCGGAAATGCTTATTCAAATCCGTTTGACTTGGGAACACCTATAGAGAAACGATATCGAGTTTCCTTTGTAAAAAGAGAAGCCCGTTTGATTGACACCGTTTTATCCTGTGGATCAAATTTACAAAAATATTCTTTTTACAGTACATTTGTTTGGTTTCCTTTCGTGCGTTCGTTCTGAAGCACGCGCTATAACATTAGTTTACATGCTTACAGTTCTGACAGCCTTCCCAGGTCGCTTATATACCAATTCACACACAAGCACACGAACGAAATTCAATATCTTCCTTTTTTTTGGTGGGATGTGTATCTGTGGTAAAGGTTTACGGTTCAATCGAGTTACATATATACAAACACACACACACGGACGGTGGAGTAAACCGAGAATTCCCGCCGAGAATTTGTTTCGGTAGTTTGCATTCTAAAATCGAGCCTCGAACAAAGGAACGGCCAAAAATGTCCATTTTCCAAGACTCGCTTGCGTAACAGTTGCGTCGTGAACCGTGACACGTTGAGTGGCTCCCTGTTCGGTAGCTCGAACGAATCCGCAAGCGAACAAATGCAACGGACCGGCCACCCTTAGGACATCAGCGTGCGCCCATGTTACTCGTGGTAGTTGTAAGTCTAGCAGACACGCTCTATCCAAGTGTCCATTGTGTGACGAACCGTGCGCTGGACGATTGTAACGTGATGGGGCTGTGAAGGTGTGTGGGAAAAACCACCAACAGTGGGAAGCATCCCCCGCAAAAACCCGACGCGAAAGTCTGGTGGCATGTGCGGGTGACTCTATAAAATTCCATCACCAACTTTGGAGATTGAGTTGCCAGCACGTTTCCAGCACGGATGACGTGAAAGCTGGCCCTCGCCACTACCGGAAGAACAAAGAGCATTAAAACTGGTGAGCGTTTGCTGGCACCGAATCACCGAATGTTCAATGTGTTCCTCACAAAGCGCAGATGACTCATGGTTTCGCTATCTGCACAACTCCATCACGGGAGTCGGAGGTTCGGGACGGGGGCTAGTTGTTGTAGAGAATTTTTGGCCACATACTGTCACAAACCGTTTGCTCTCGACTCCACCACCCTCCCCCCAACCGACAGGGACGGTTGAATGTTGCGCTTTCGGGTCCAACCCATCCGTGCATCAGCAAACAGTATCCATTGCCAGCTTTGGTGCTGAGTATGTGAAAATGCTTTACTTTTCCGGCAACTGTGATGGATAGATGGACTGGAATTGGTGGGAAGGAGTGATACAAGGGGGAGGAGTAGGGGGTTGGAAGTTAGAGGAAATTATTTGAACAAAGAAGAAGTTTCCGCCTCTGCCGGGGGCTTTGCATTTATCAGCCAACGGAATCAGCAAGCCAATTCGCCGGTTTGGCGAAAACAAAGCGCCGAAAGTTTTGCTTTTGTGTGGCGAAGCTCTACGTCCACTTAACCTTAACTGATTATGATGGAATTAAGGGTTTTTGGGCGTGAAATTGTACGCTGGATTGTAAATGTCTATACCCGAGCAGGCCGGAAAACTGATGCAGCGTAATGATAATGCCGAGAAGATGGTAGCAGGCGTTTCATTGTTTCACTTAACGATGATTCGAAAATGACCATTTTTTCAAAAAACTGATTCGAAATTTAAGTTTCGAAAACAATGTTAAATTGAAGTAATTTACAGAAGAAATATTTTACCAATACATAGTGCATATCGCATAAATCAATGCCATGACCTTTCTCTTCCATCTTTTATAGGAATGCTGCGGGTCGCACTGCAGTAGCTAAGGCCAACTTTATTAATAATTATGGGTAACCTTTTCCTTTATTAACGTTAACGCGCATTGAAAATCAAATTTAAGGCCTGCCTGACATTTATACTGGAATTATAGCAAGATCCCCGTGCAAGTTAGGCGCTGGGTAAGAAATACGACATATTAAACATCCGAACGAGTACTCACCAAGGCGGATCACGGATGTCAAACGCGCCCGAACGGCCCATTCCCACCGGTGATGCAATATGATCCACAACACGTGTGTATGTGTGTATACGTGTGTGTGTGTGTGTGTGTAATTTTAATTTTCCCTTTACGACATCGTTATGTTGCGCTATCGCTCGCGTTAGCTGAAAATGTAACGCAGTAGTTTGACGCGTCTGAACGACATACGATTCGGTTTTATACTTCTTGTCCTGCAGTGCGCTCGGTTTATTTGCGCTTTCACACACACATACACACACACATACATACTGTCGCACAAGTACTGGCCACCTTTTAAATACTGCACGTATGTGCCAGCCGCCGGGGCAACATGCAAAAAAACGGAGGGAGGAGGGGGGTGGGGAGTTTGCCGGAAAATTGCTATTGAAAATTTAATGGGTGCATTAGTTTTTATGCGTTATTGATTAGCGATTAAGGGTGCGAAACTCGTTGCCATTCCTGATTCCAGCTTCTGCTCGTATGTGTGCGACGTTGCAAACGCAGAGTCTCCGCAACGTATGCTCGTGCCAATGAGTTGTACGACGCTCGTGCAATCGATATCGATAGCATCATGTATCTCGGGCACAGGAAATTGCATCAACATCGTTTGATAATGGGTGGTATACAACAGCAGCAGCAACAAAAAATGAAGTTAAATTTTGTTATAGGTTTTTTTCTCCCCCACCCCACAGCATGCTTCCACCGAGGACATCCATCGGCGAATGGCGAAAGGGTTGTTGGATTCGCAAGGGAAAAAATCAATTTCGATTATCTTGCTCGTTTCACGGATTGGTAATTGCAGATGCATGTGGATTTAGATTATTTTTTTTCTTCTGTACCTTCTAGTGCTGTAGATTGACGTTAGGGAGTTATGGTTTGGACATGCGAGGTTTTTGATTAGATTTGATCCAATTGCAACAATTTGCATGTCCGTTGGATGGATTCCTGCCGGAATGTGATTATTAATTTCATATCCTAATATTAAAATTGTTCATTTTCCGTAAATGAGATTTTAAAAACACGTTCTCCTTCCGCGTTCGCCGGTAACCTTTGTTGGGTTAAAGTAACAATGTTTCGCAACATAATTTTGTTGAGAAAAAAAACCAACACCCTTTTATTTATTATGAGTGGATTCTTTTCCACTCGCTTTAAAACGCACGGAAAGGAAGCGTTGTAAGGTAAATCGAGCAACAAAAAAAGCTGGGAAAAACATTTACATTTATCAAGTACACATTTAGATACTTCCCGATAACCTCTTCCGTGCTTTCGTTTAAATGTTTGATAAAGTCGTTCGCTTGCCGAAGATAAACTTGTTCGATAAAGTTGGCTTCCGACTGCTCAATTCTCTTATCAAGCCGAGCATCAGCATCCGACGGATGGTACGGAATGTTTCACCCGAACGCCCATAACGCTCGCTCCCACCGCCCCCCATAAGAACAGCCGGGCAACAAACACAGACGGGTAGAAAAAACAGAAATAAACAAACACAAAACCAACCGGCTTCTGGTGGGATAATTCCAATCTTGCTTCTTATACCACCCATTCTTTCCTCTTCCTCCCTCTCTCCCCCACATCCTCCATACACCGGTCCACCAAAGGTAGCTTAGTTCTGAATGTTGATTAAAAGGCCCACCGAGCGGAACGGCATAAATGGAGTTTATGCTCTCGGTAGATACCTTTTTTCCATAAATTATCTTTCATCCCTCAAGGGAGAACACTGCACTGCTAAAAAGAAAGGGGGGGGGGGGAGGGAGAAGGAGGAGAGTGTGGCCTTCTCGTCTTGCCGCGATGCGTGCAAATTGGATGGATGGATTTGTATCTGTTTCTGTGCCGCGCCGCCAGTTTGCAAAACGTGTGCACATGGCAAACGGTGCCGAACGGATGGAAAGCATTTTAAAGGATGTCTTGGATTATGTACAAATTATGTTGCGTTTTACGGGTTTTTACGCCGCCGTTCAAGTACGGCGCGGGTTTTCTCGGCAAATTTTATTCCCGCCTAATGCTTTGTTTTTCACACGTACAAAGTACAAAATTTCTTTATTATTTTTTTTGGGAATCGAGAGTGTAAAGCAATGGAGAAAATAGTTGAAAAAGAAATCTAATTTTAATGCAATCAATAAATTGAATTGAAACAAACCATCTTCAATTCTGCGTCTTGATATGTTTAATTTTGCTTTGGCAATGTATATCCATTACTTGTTATTCTATTATTATTATGAACATTTTAACACAATTTTACAAGTTAAAATGCTTTTTTGGCAATATTTATGCAAGAACACAGCATCAGTTTCTTATTTTACCTCATACAATTGATTTTCATTCGGCTTTTGCTCGCTCGACAGTACAAAACACCATGCGCCTCCATCTCGGTTTGCTACATCTGGTATTTATTTACTTTCAACGCTGTCCCTCGGCGAGCCACTCATGCCGTTCTTCCATTGCTGGTAGTTTGATTCTTCGCCAAGCTAAAGCAAAAGTAAATACAACCGGTCCGAATACATTTTTCACAATCGCTACAATATTGTGTGGTTTCTAGAGCTTTTTCCGTTTTCTGTTTTCTTTATTCCTTTTGTGGTTGGGATACATGTTTCGCACCGTTTTCTTTCCTTGCACGATGTGTTCATGAGTGGTTATGAGTTTTTGAAATGAAATGAAACGCAAAAAACACGTGTAGTTTGCGTAATTATTAGTTGGTGTGAGAGTGAATTTAGCCACAGTACAAAACGGGTTCCAATTTTTCAAACAAAACTCGTTTTGTTTTTCTTCTCCAAAACCCAAAAGGCCCATGTTGAACATCGATTTAATAAGTTCTGCTTGCCGTCGAAGAAACGAAAACTGTCATTCGTGCTTAATTCCACGAAACAACTGTGAACGGAATAAAACAAAAAAAAACTAGCCTTCCTTGCTCTCACTTTTACCAACCGAAAATAGCTCCACAAGGCCACCCGATTAACCGATACCGAAAGGGTGCCGGTATTGCTCTGACACTTCCAAAAAAAAAACATAAAACACGCCCGGTGACAGAGAATTGATTCGCTCAATCAATCATAGACGGCCTCCAACATGGAGCGGGTTTGTAGTTGCGCTTTCTTTCTGGTTGCTCGTGTGCCCATCCCGTTCGTTGTCTATTTTGGAGCCAAAAGCCGGGGCTGGGGAAATACTCGCTTGTTGACATGTGTTTTTCTACGACCGGCCGTCAGCCGTTTCTTCCCTGGCAGCACACCTTCCCTCCTAACCACCTTCCCGGGTGGGGGTGTGGGATTGGTGGGTACGAATTCATTTCGAGAAGGTTTTCACGCCTTCTTCATTTATGGATGACGATCAGCCATCAGAGGTTGATGATGATGTCCACGCGAACGGGTTCATATCGTTCACGGCACGGGGCACGAGCTGTACGATGCAGTGAGGGATTTGTTTTCTTTTTCTATGGAAGAAGAAACATTGCTATTTTTTTCATGTGTTTTTGAGGTGACGTTTTTATTTCCTTTTTCTATGTCGATCAAATGCTAATTGATCGTTTTTTAAATATGAAAAAAAAGAAATGTTTAAGGTCATCGAATCTTGCTGTTCGCTAAATTTCTCTCTCCCAACCGTTCCATTCGCACAGCCAAATTGTATGCATCCGATCATACGAAACAAATCCATACACTGGTCAGGTGACGCTAAAAGTGAAAAGAAAATATTTGAGAACAAACTCAAAACCATGGTAGGTCATGCGCATCTGGGCCAACATTCATTCTCGTGCGGCCGACCGGAGGTGCTAATGAGGGGTGAAGTTAGTGCGGGAGTGTCGCAAAAATTTATATTTAAATTTCATCCGTCGCACCACCACGAACTGGTGGCGGCCCAGTCGCCACATACACGCATGTGTGTGTGTGTGTGTGTGAATACTTTTTTATATATATATTCCTGCTGGCTTACATTAAAGCAGTCGGGTAATGGTTCGTTTATTCGGTACTCGAATTGCCTCTGCTCTGTGGCCTTCGCCCACCTCCGTTTCGCCCGTTCTCATAAATCCACCACCTGCACCGACGGTATACGCGAACCGTACACCGAGAACACGGGGCACACCGGTTGATGACACGCTGCCGCTCGATTGTGTGTGCACGATGCCGTGTGAAATATTTAAAATCACCAACCTGGCATTGCTGCGAAAGTGGCCACGGTGAGAAGGAAAGAAAAAAACAATTCACCCCAGGTACGACGGTGGTGGATCAAACCCCACCCGAGGTGGGGTTGGTTGGGTGAGACCGGTCTTTACCTCATCAACGGTTGGGAGTAAAAGAAGAACATTAAAAAAAAAACTACAACGAAACACGACCGTTCATGAAGAAGAAAAACACACACAGGGCCAATGCTAATGAAAAATGCTGTTCACTGAAACCGACACTGGTGTGCCAGTAACAAACACAATTGAACGAACCGACAGCACCCCAAAAGAGGAAACAAAACAGCATTACATACGGGAAAAAGGGAAGGGGAGGGGGTGAACACATGCAAAGAAAGATTGTCGAAAAAAAACCCTTTCCTTGCTTGCGAAAATAACAAACAAACAAACAAAAAATGCAAATAGCAAATGCAACGAAATCCCATCTGCAGCTGCAGTCGCGTTCCGTGCACTCATTAATGAATGCCTTTCGGTTGCATTCGCAAATATGGGTTAACGGGTTTTTTTTTGGTTGCCTGTTCCCATGTCCACGTGTCTTTGTGTGTGTGTGAGGATTTTTTTTTGTGCAATCACCGGTGATGACGGTGCAATAATAATTCCCTTTTTTTACCATTCACCTTCCCGGCGGTTCGGTGCAGTTTACCCACGCGACTGTCTGCCATTTGCCACGGCTGTATATGTTTTGTCCACCCATTTGCATACAAAAGGATCCGAAGCAGATAAATGGAATATCCGGCACCCGGATACTTGTCGTTTGCTTTTGTTTTTCCTCTCTTTCTCTCTGTCTCTCTCTCTCTCTCTCTCTCTCTCTCTCTTTTTGCTGCCTTTTGCAGCATGAATCGTAATTATCTCTTTGAGTGGAAAATTTATATCAATTACGGGAGAAACTGTACGTGACTGGAGGATATAATATTGGTTTTAATGGTGTGCTCTACACCATGGCTTGTCATACACGGTGGTTAATGTTACGGTGCGAATGGTGCAAGCGAAAAACAAAGCGAACAAAGATAAAAAAATGCTGTACTCATTAAGGAATAAATGAGCCATAATATTTTACATGCTAAAGTTTAACTTTTAGTGCAGTTATCTCGAACTGGAGTTTTGAGGAACGTTTTCAACAAAATTATGTAAATTTTAATACAAATTTTTTATATTCGAATCGTTTTAAGTCGCGTTTACACGTTGTACTTGTTCACTTTTGCAGTTTTTTTTTCAAATTTCTGGTTCTGTTTTTCTTGGTTTTTTCCCAACTTTTCTTAATTTTTTTCATTAATTTGGTGAAATATAATCTTTTTATAATTATGATTTAAAATAAAATATTTTTTATACAATTTAATTCAAAAACCTTCATTGAATAATTGTGTTTCCTGGCTGCATGTTTAAGAGCGCCATAAGGTACAATTAACTTTTTAATCATTTTTGTTTAATAGTGCAATTTATCTAAAATCAAATCATATCATTTTTTATCACCTTTATTCGTTAAACTTTTCGATACAGGAAGAAATAGAAATTCTCCTTAAAAACCTTTTTTGTGCCGTTTGCAGTCTGTTTTGGGGCTCGAAAAGAAGCTACGATAATAAAGAAACAAACATAATTCAAAACACTTACCGTCGTTAAGGAAAATTGTACGACCATCACCACCATCGCCACACACGGACGGGGAGATTTTGACAAGGGGCGACCAGTTTCTGGGTGTTTTCGATCCAACCTTTTGTCTCCCTGGTGGCTTCCCTGCCCACAAACCAGCCCAGGGTGTTATGTTTTCAATCATTCCTCATGAATAAAACATTGTGCTGTCCCTTCTGGGTCGGAAAGGTGTGCCCAGGGTGTAACTCCCAAAGGGATCACCGGAAGACACACGTACACACACATAAACACACAGAACACCTACTCGAAGGACAGCAGCGGTGGGCAACGCTGGATCCTTAGCGACAGGCAGCCTTAGGGAGGACATTCCCATTCCCGGTCGGGATGGACAAGCAGAAAGAAAGCGTTTCGTATCTGCTGTCAGCTGTCCCAAGTCAGTGTCCCATGCTCGGAACAGTGCTGAGATAGGATAAATCACACGGGAGCATGTGTAACCGGTGAAGCAAGTAGGAAATGTCATCCAGAAAAATATGACCTCCCCATCAGCCGAAAATTTGTCACCGAGCGCTCACCTAATGAGGACATGTTGCAAACAGTAAAAACGAATAAAAAGAAAAATGTGTACATCCGCCTTGAAAAAAGCACGGAACGGTTGAACAAACCGAGCGGGGTCGATAGAGGGTACATGAATCACCACTGCTTCGTTGGGAAGGAACGGGGCACGGGTGTTTGGGTTGCGGGCGTTGGTGTTTCCGTGGAAAAGTTTCCCTATTTTCATTGGGCAGCCATTCAATCTCTTCGGCTGCGCCTGTGCTTTCGTACCCGCCCGACCCATTGACCGTGTGGGAACGTTCCGGCTTTCCGGCGGGTGACGATGAGAAAAAATGATGCGATTAAATGAGTCTGGTGTATGGGTGGTGGAGAATGTTTTCCGTAACAGTGGTTAGAACATGAAACAAAAAAAAAAAAAAAAGATCTCCAAAACGGAAACGGAAACCGTAAAAAAGAAAAGAGTGAAACAGCTCAGAAATTGGCCAGTGGACGGTGAACGAACAAAGGAGAACGCTCGTATCGTCCAACGTCTATATTACGCTGTTCATTATCTCCCATGATGATGGTGGGTGAGCGCAGTTGTACGCAAAAGTGGCAGGACAGAACAGAAATAATGTTCGTCCGTTCGGCGTTCTGGTTAAAGCTAATTTCACAACGATTTTGTGCTCGTCTGGTGAACGCAAATTAACCAAGCAAATGAGTTTTGATGATTATCTTTAAGTCCCTTTACTTGTATTTTTTGATTTCTTATAGTATAAAAGACAAGATTCTTCTTTCTTGGTTCCAACTCCTTTTAAAAACATGATGAAAATCCAACACATTTCTTTAAGGTCGATCGGAGTTGGTGCCTTTAAATCATTCGTATTTATTGTGCACCACCACGTGAGCAAGATTATTAAAAGATAGCTCACCATAAATAAAGTTCTGCACCAGATTAAAACTATCTGCTCGCCTTCCGGTTCCCGGAGAGCGATACAACATTCGATGTACTTGCTCATACGACAATGTACGCCATTAGCTTTGCAAGCGAATACTTTCCACATTTGCACAGTGTTTCATAGCCACAATAAAACAGGGATAACATAAATTCCTACCTCCCCCCTCCCCTCCCTCCACCTCCCCTCCCTCCACCTCCCCTCCCATGCCCTTCCCAACTCCACATTGTTGCATTGCTGCGCACTCATAAATGTCAGGTCGAGGTGCCCACTGAATGCAAGATAAGGGAACATAGTTTACTCGATAAAACAAAACAAAGCGAGCGAAAAACGAAGAAAAGCATCAAGGCAATTACCATAAAAAAAAGAGTTTCTTCCTTTCATACAGAGCAACAAAAAAGTCTGGA